>JAGFNQ010010112.1:0-210740 GCA_024364735.1 Boesenbergia rotunda
GGAGCTTTAGCAAATATGTTCCGATGGCAACAGCAGCAATCCTTGCTCCATTTCCAACTCGCAAATCTGCTTCTCCTTGACGAGTCTTCTTCTATTCCTTAGCCCCTGTATGTCATTACATATATGTGAGCTACACCCAGTATCAAGTACCCAGGTATTTGAGGAAATAGAGTGGCATTCAATAACGAAGATACCTGAAGAGGACGGGGCATCGGATGCCTTCTTCTTCAAGGACTCAAGATAAACCTTGCAATTTCTTCGCCAGTGACCCTCCTTGCCACAATGATGGCAAGTGCCTTTTGGTTTCTTTTCAGTCTTTTTAGCCTTTTTCTTCTTTCCCTTATTCTGTTCTTTGGCCTTCCTCTTAGAACCTTTTCTTCGAGGAACCAACTAACAGAACTGCCTTTTGTTCCTGCTTTACAGAAGGCTCTACAGACTTCAGCAGGTTGACTAACTCAGGAATGGTAGTTTCCAGCTTGTTCATCCGATAGTTCATCACAAATTGCGAATAACTTTGGGCAAACAACTCAGAATTAAGTCAATACTTAGTTCATGATCCATTGCAAAACCGAGTGTGTTCAGTCGCTCAATGTACCCCAACATCTTTAGCACAAACTGCGAGGCAGAAGTGCCTTCTTGCATCTTAGTTGTGAAGAGGAGTCTGGAGACTTCGAACCTTTCGGATCTCGCCTGCTCTTCAAACAACTCATTAAGATGGAAGATGATGGTATAAGCATCCATATGCTCATGCTGCTTTTGCAGCTCAGGTATCATAGAGGCTAGCATGATGCAACTTGCAAGTTCAGAATCGGTCACATGTTTCTGATAGGCCACCAATTGGTCTGGAGTTGCATCTGCTGGAGGATTTGAGGGAAGTAGATTTTCAAGGACATAAGCAATCTTCTCTACCTTGAGGACTATCCTCAGGTTTCGAAGCCAGTCCATGAAGTTAGGCCCAGTTAATTTGTTGGTGTCCAAGATGGAACGTAAATTCAGAGAAGACATGATCGAGTGATTAACCTAGAAATACAAATTGAGATTATGTGAGAAGATTTATTAAAGAATGTATCAACATACATAAATTAAATCCTATTTATTTTACGAATTGAGTCACCCTTATTATCAATTCGGGAGATCGTAGGAACATCTCCAAATAGGTTGATATCCAACCATAGGTAAGAACAACCATGGCTGTGGCCATCAAGTTATTCTTAGCTATGAAGGTAGGTAATTATACCGATTACACATCACATATATGTAACTATCACATTATGCTATCAACTAATTGAATATTTGCATAAAACATTGGGTTGTTAACTCATTAACAAGTATGCAACAATATACATAGCACCCAACTACACCTCTCTTTACATCGACCTTGGCTGTGGCACAACAAATCGATGCTCCAAGCTTAAGGCTGACCCATTAATCAAGAAATAGTTTTAATATGGTTGGAGCTCATTCAACCGCTTAGTCAGGCTTGGATGTGTCCAACAACCAAAACTAATGATTGACCTCTGACTCGAACTATATTATTCATAAACTAATTCCATGGTTTGAACATGTTGAGGTTCAAGTCGGGCATGGATGTGTCCATCAACCCAAGCGAGAAACAAAACTCTGATTCTAACCATATTAATGGAAGGTGTTGGCCTTAATATTTTGTAAGGGGTTTTGGGTCTCATTCCTTTTAAGCACATTCATGACATAAAATTATGTCATGACTAACGATTTCCTTAATAAAGTATGTATGTTACTTAATTTATCAAGTCTCATGAATTAAATTAGGAACCGGATTTCCTAATTATAATTTCATACTTTATTAAAGGAATTGTTTTGGGAAACAATTTCCTAAATTGTCATAATTAATTTCGGAAATAATATGTTCAAGACTTTGATTTCTCTAAATCAAATCTTGTTAAATTAAGAGACAAATCCCTTAATTCAACTACATATTATTTTCATGAAAATCTCATTTAAGAAATCTCTATAGGAAATCATTTTCCTAATTAATTTTGGAGACAACAATATGTAAGAGCATCACCTCTTCAAACATATTTTATTCATGGATTTAATTAATTACAACAAATTGTTTTCTAAGGGTGGCTCCCCGAGGCTCAGATACCCAAAGAAAAGTAATGTGTTGTAAATCCAATTGGACGGCTCCCCGAGGCTCAATCCAATCAAACATGACAATTTCAATTAAAATTGGGAAATTAAATTACAACAACTAACTTTAAATTGGACGGCTCCCCGAGGCTCAATCCAAAATAAAGAATTTTGTTGTCAATTTAAAAACCAATTCAAATTTAATTGTCAATTAATTGTCCATGAATTTGTCTAGACTTTCTTAAAAGAAAGTGTCCAAAATTGCGAGATTTTGAAAATTGATTTTCAGAATAATTGTAAGTTTCTGGTACAAAGGAAACTTACATATTTCCAAAATTGAAAAATTTTTAAAATAGAAAAATTTTCCAAAATTGGAAAGTTTCCAAAGGTGGGAAGATTTCGAAATTATTATAAAATTTCAGAAAATAGAAAATTTCAAACGTTTGCGAAATTTCATGAGGATTTCCAAACTTTGAAATTCCTAAATCTAAAATTTATTATAATTCGAAAGTTTCCATAATTGAAAATTTTTTTCCGAAATTGAGATCATGACAAAGTTTTCCACAAAACAATTATATGATTAAGTCGAACACTAACCGGCTCTGATACCACTGTTGGGACCGGGTGCATGTCGACAAGGATACGTGTTCGTAAAATTTTAAATTTTTACGTGCAGCGGAAGAATTTGCATAAAATAATTTCCTAAATTATTTTAACTTCGTATCTAGCATGCAATCTTATGGTGTGTTGATATAATCATAAAATAAAACTTTGGGGAAAAGTAAACTAATTTACATTGTACCTTTCGTAACTCGAAGAAAGGGACGAGATCCAACCGTAGCGTCCCTTGGAAGCTTCGCCTCTATTCGCGTCCACGCCGAGTTCTCTTAGGAATGACTTCGCAAAGTCACGAGTTTTGTGCCGACGAGAACTACTAGATTCTCTATAGGCACAACTTGAAAGATCAAGAGAAGAGTTAGAAACTAACCAACAAGAAGTAACGGAATCGAATTCCGAGAGGAGAGGAGTCGCTATCCGCTTCTTCTTCTTCTTGTTCGGGTTCTTCTTCTTCTAGTGGCTCACGGCAACACCTCCTTGGTGTTGTGATTGGGCGCCGGCCCTAGAGGAACTAGGGTGCGCCGACCCTAGAGAGCTAGGGTGCGCCGGCCCTAAGGAAAGAAGAAGAGAAGGAGGAGAGAAGAGAAGAGAGAGAGGGAGAGAATAATTAATCTCTTAATTACTCAAATTCAATTAAGGGCTAGCCTTTGGTTCCTTTATATAGTAGCAACTCCTTTGCTAAGTCTCCCTCTAAACCGAATTAACGGAATTAGTTATAAGAAATTTATCTTATAAATTTTCTTATTGCTTATTCCTTTTAAGCCTAGTCTTATTATAAACAATTTATAATAAAACAAATTAGTTATCATAAGAGATTTATCCTATAAATTCTCTTATGAATTTTATTATAACTAACTTTATAATAAAACTAATTATTTATCATAAGAAATTTATCCTATAAATTCTTATGAATTAATTCCGTTTAAACCAAGTCTTTATTATAAACTAATTTATAATAAAAACTAATTCTTCTTCTCTTTAAATTATGGAATAAATTTTATAAGAAATTTATAAACTTTCTTATTATGGATAAATCAATTCATATTTGATTTTATAAAATTAAAATGAACCAACTCATGGATTATTTTAATCTTCCATAAAAGAATAAACTTCTATAAATTTTATTTATATAAATTTTTTTATACAAATTTATTTATCCATAATTTATAAAATAAATCGCGCTATATTTATTTTATTAATTAAACCAATTAAATTGGTTTTCTCCTTTTATTTGGCCGGCCACCAAAGAGGGGTTAACACCCTCTTTGGTCGGCCAAACCCAACCCGGACCGTCGCGAATTAAACTCATTTAATTCGCCCAAAAAAGCCTTCAAAAGACTTAGCCATTTTTAGCTTCTAATGCGCCTCTGACTAACTCAGATTCGACTTATTTCTCTTGATCGGAAAATCCAATTTTCAACTCGTTTTAAATTCCTCGAATTACTCGTAGTGCGTGTGACTAAATAGGCTTTCGATTTATGTTGGCCATCTATAATTAACTAATTATAGAACGATCATGAGTGGCACCTAGTAGTACATCATGATCCCCAATTAATCGAAAGATCAACGGTTTGACCTCAAAAGAAATTATTCTGAAACCCTTCAGCAGCTCTAATGAATCGTGCCCCATTCCCTTCACCACCTTATACCCACTTGGTTCAGGACACGGTCAATGGTGTCAGTCCCCACTAGGCTGACTACGTCACACCTAGCCCAAGTAATGTCTTACTCGTCCTTTGGATTTCTAATTACTCTCATGTATTTTAGAGACTCTCACTCTAAACATGATATGCTCTGGCCAGAGGCTTTGAGTAACAATCCGATGATAGGCCTGGGTATACATCTCCTCGCAAGGAGTGGTGAATCCTTTGTAGGCTGTTCAAACATCTTCGGGCACTTCGGCTTATACCCGATCATCCTGGGTCCACACCTCCTTGGAGATTGATAAGCATCATTTTATTGATTATTTTAATTGCTAAAATCCATGTTTGACCCATGTTTTTATTGCTTAATTATGATTTTACCCTAGGTTTTGGAATTTCCTCTTATTTTGGACTTAATTGCAAAATTACATATTTTTGGATTATTTGGCCACTAATTTTTTGATATATTTTTGTAGGCATGAAAGGATCCTGGACTTAGGGCATATTGGGTCAAACTCGAGTCGGAAGTGAACCGGATCGAATTATCAAGCTTATAATTAATCCGGGCCGTCCGATTCAAAAACGGCTAGATCTGAGCCATCCGGGACGATCTGAAGCAATCCGAGCTAGGGTTAGGGTTGATCAAGCTCTATGATCAAGATCTGAAGGTGTCATCCCAATCAGAGCTAAATCAACCGTTGGATCAAGCAAGGAGGGCTCTAGAGCATCCATTCACAGATAGAGTTGATCTGGACCATCCGTTGCACATCTGGAGGATCCGAGCTACCACAAGGCAGATCCTGACCCCAGATCATCATCATAAAAGTTTGGCTCCAATCAGACCAAGATCTACTGTTGGATCTCCTCCGATCAATCTAAGCCGTCCATGGGTTATTACTTAAGGAAAAATCCCAGCCTTCTTCTCCTCGTCGCGTCCTCGCCGCAACCAGCTTCTTCTTCAGCGTGTTCTTCATTTTCTTCAGCAATTTCATCATCTAAGGGGCGCGACCCCTCAATTTCTCCATTTGATCATCATCAGAGTCCTTGGAAGATAGCTAGGATCGAGATTTCAGCTCAATTTGCGCCAGAACAAGGGTGTTTGAGGGTTTCGGCATCTTTGCTACCCAATCGATTGTGTCTCGTCCACAGGCCATTCCCGAGCTTCTGAGCAGCTTGTAGGGGTTCTCAGGTTAGCTCAGAGGTTCTTCAAATCATCATCGCAAGCCATCAATCGAGATACAAGAGATTGGACTGGATTTTTCCCAGCTGAGGCAGTTTCGAGCAGAGTGATCGATTGAAGCTTAATTCCACTGATTTGCTGAGCCTAGGGGTTCGAAGCCAGCTCTTGCTTGACGACCAAGATGATTTTGAGCTTAGGAAAGATTGAGGAGTAGTTATCTAGCTAATTTTCCTGATTTTTGTAGCTGTAATTTCAGATTCTGCTACTTCGTTTCTGCATTTTCGTATCAGCAGTTTAATTCCAAGTTTCTGATTTGTTTAGCTTAATTAGGTTGTCAATCTTTAAGTTAGTTAGTTTACGAGCTTGTTTAGATGATAATTAGATTTAATTTCAGTAGTTTGCAATTTATTTCTTGCGTGCCACTTCCATTACCCTTGCGTATCAGTTCAATTCTGATTTGCAATTTAGTTTCTGAGATTTTCAAATTGTTTCACTGTTAGTGATGCTAATTCAGTAGTCTAAGTTTGTTTAGATCTTGGCTTCATTTTTGAATCTAGTTTAGCTTGGTAAGTCCGAATTTCAGTTTGTTTCCCAGCTAAGCTTGCATATCAATCCCCTGTTTTCAGCTTTCGAATTACTGCACTCAATTCAGTTTACTACATTTTCATTTCTGAAATTTGTTTCGAATTCCTCAGTTTATGCATCCATCTGTGATTGAATGTTGCATCGTTACAATTGCTTTACATCAATTATCAGATGGGATTTAGTTGACAGTTTCTGAATTATGCTAAAGTTTGGTACTGAATTTTTGTATCAACTTCTCTTCTGCGCATCAACTTAAGGATTTAATTGGTTTGTGCTTGATGCTGTGATATCCATTTATGCACTTGAGTTAATTTAGAATCCTTGTTTCGCATCCAAATTGAATTCTGAAATGTCTGCGTTTTATTCCTGCAAATTTCTGCATGCAGTGTTGCACATTCACTTGAAGCCTTAGATGTGTATCTGAATTTATCCAACCTTGGTTTGAATTGCATTCATTCATTTCTGCAAAATGCTTTACTGATAGCTACCTTTCCAACCTGATCGACTAGTTCCATCTCAGGGTTGTTCGGATCAGATTTGGCACAATAGTTTTCTCATTCTTTTGTGTATCAAGTGATGAATTCTGCACCTTGTATCAAGAGCAGATTTGGCATGAGTTTGTATCAAATTGAGTGCAATTTGTAGTGTACTTTTCAAGCCTGAAAATCATCTCTTTCGCATTGGGTTGGTTCTGAATTGTATTTTCATTTCGGCACCTAAGCTTTATTTAGTGTGTATCAAGTTTTGGTGGCATGTATCTTGTATCAAGTGAGCTTTACAATGACTTTGTATCAAACTGTCTATAGATTGTCTAGTCTTTGGTTGTTTTGAATGGCAAAACCTTAAGCTACACTCTGCATTAGTGAGTCTCGGATTTAGTTTTGATTTCCTGAAGTTTGCAAAATTGCATAAGTCGATTTACTTGCTCTTTGGTTGAATTACTAATTGCTATCACCTTGCTTGGCCCCTTAGTTTGGTTTCCTTTATTTTCTTGTGTTTCATTTCCAAATTTACAACCCAAAACCCAAATCATATTCGAAACCCAAATTCACAAACGACACCTAAATACAAGCGCGAATCAAATAAACCTCAACTAGTCCCCGAGAAAAATACGACCTGTGGCCCCTATATTATATTTTCATACTTTTGATTGTAAAAGGGTTTTCATTCATTTATACAATTTAAATTTGATGAGCCCATACATTTCGTGACAAATTAATCTAGTATATTTGGGCTCGTCAGAGATGCTTGCTTAAGATGTCAAAGTATAAGTCTCTATAACCAAGATGACTTGATCACCGCAAGTCAAAGGAACATCGCACTTAAGCCGCAGTAAGATCTTCATTGACATATCTACATGTAGATTCCCATATGAAGTCTTACAGCTAGTCACTCCAATGAACTAGTTCCCTTAACTAGCATCCATGTTTATCTCCGGACATCCCAATGTCACCAGCCAGTGAGAATCAGTTGAATAGAGAATAACCCATGCTAGTCTCAACAGAACTGATAATGTCTGTATTTATCAATTCATCGACTAGGGATATTTCCAACACTTCACATTTGCACATTTAGAGATAATCACTAGTTGTGATCCCATCACAAATTCTCTTATGTTGTGAACTGTATGGCGGACATTCAGTAGATCAGTTTAAGATCCCAATCAAATACACAAACATGTATACTCAAATAGTGAATTATCATTTATTGAAATAAATGTTTACAATCATAAGGCGATTGCCTTAGAACACTTCTCTCATATCACTAACATTCGACACCTAAAATCTCATCTCCTAACTCAACCCTGTCTACTGATATAGGGTTTTCAGAATTCCAAATATGGTAGGTCCATCAGTGAGTTTTGCTCAAAACTCACTGATATACCTAAACCACTCCTATAGCATTGATGATACAGCAAGATTAGAGGTTTCGATACCCAAAATCTCATCTCCTAGCTCAACCCTGTCTACTGATATAGAGTTTTCAGATTTCCAAATATGGTAGGTCCATCAGTGAGTTTTGCTCAAAACTCACTGATATACCTAAACTACTCCTATAGCATTGGTGATACAGCAAGATTAGAGGTTTCGGCACCCAAAATCTCATCTCCTAGCTCAACCCTGTCTACTGATATAGAGTTTTCAGAATTCCAAATATGGTAGGTCCATCAGTGAGTTTTGCTGAAAACTCACTAATATACCTAAACCACTCCTATAGCATTGGTGATACAACATGATTAGAGGTTTCGGCACCCAAAATCTCATCTCCTAGCTCAACCCTGTCTACTGATATAGGGTTTTCAGAATTTCAAATATGGTAGGTCCGTCAGTGAGTTTTGCTCAAAACTCACTGATATACCTAAACCACTCCTATAGCATTGGTGATACAACAAGATTAGAGGTTTCGGCACCCAAAATCTCATCTCCTAGCTCAACCCTGTCTACTGATATAGAGTTTTCAGAATTTCAAATATGGTAGGTCTATCAGTGAGTTTTGCTCAAAACTCACTGATATACCTAAACCACTCTTATAGCATTGGTGATACAGCAAGATTAGAAGTTTCGGCACCTAAAATCTCATCTCCTAGCTCAACCCTGTCTACTGATATAGGGTTTTCAGAATTTCAAATATGGTAGGTCCATCAGTGAGTTTTGCTCAAAACTCACTGATATACCTAAACCACTCCTATAGCATTGATGATACAGCAAGATTAGAGGTTTCGGCACCTAAAATCTCATCTCCTAGCTCAACCCTGTCTACTGATATAGAGTTTTCAGAATTCCAAATATGGTAGGTCCGTCAGTGAGTTTTGCTCAAAACTCACTGATATACCTAAACCACTCCTATAGCATTGGTGATACAACAAGATTAGAGGTTTCGGCACCCAAAATCTCATCTCCTAGCTCCACGCTGTCTACTAATATAGAGTTTTCAGAATTCCAAATATGGTAGGTCTATCAGTGAGTTTTGTTCAAAACTCACTGATATACCTAAACCACACCTATAGCATTGGTGATATAGCAAGATTAGAGGTTTCGGCACCTAAAATCTCATCTCCTAGCTCAACCCAGTCTACTCATATAGGGTTTTCAGAATTCCAAATATGGTAGGTCCATCAGTGAGTTTTGCTCAAAACTCACTGATATACCTAAACCACTCCTATAGCATTGATGATACAGCAAGATTAAAGGTTTCGGCACCCAAAATCTCATCTCCTAGCTCAACCCTGTCTACTGATATAGAGTTTTCAGAATTCCAAATATGGTAGGTCCATCAGTGAGTTTTGCTCAAAACTCACTGATATACCTAAACCACTCCTATAGCATTGGTGATACAGCAAGATTAGAGGTTTCGCCATCCAAAATCTCATCTCCTAGCTCAACCCTGTCTACTGATATAGAGTTTTCAGAATTCCAAATATGGTAGGTCCATCAATGAGTTTTGCTCAAAACTCACTGATATACCTAAACCACTACTATAGCATTGGTGATACAGCAAGATTAGAGGTTTCGGCACCCAAAATCTCATCTCCTAGCTCAACCCTGTCTACTGATATAGGGTTTTCAGAATTCCAAATATGGTAGGTCCGTCAGTGAGTTTTGCTCAAAACTCGCTGATATACCTAAACCACTCCTATAGCATTGGTGATACAACAAGATTAGAGGTTTCGGCACCCAAAATCTCATCTCCTAGCTCAACCCTATCTACTGATATAGAGTTTTCAGAATTCCAAATATAGTAGGTTCATCAGTGAGTTTTGCTCAAAACTCACTGATATACATAAACTACTCTTATAGCATTTTATTATTATGTAATTATATATTATATTTTTTTATAAAAATTATAAATAATATGTAATTATATATTATACTTTTTATAAAAAAATTTTTATATTAAATAATAGACGACCCTCCTTGGGCCTGAAGTCATCAGACTTCAGGCCCTCCTTAGGCCTGAAGTCGGATGACTTCAGGCCAAAGGGCACTGAATTTTTTTTAATATTAACAATATTTTTTATGTTTAATTATTATTTATTAAATTAATTATTTATAGGATCTGAAGTTATTTGACTTCAGACCCTCCTGGGATGACTTCAGGCCCTGCGTTTGAATCTGAAATTAAGTGTTTTGATAGGTTTTTATATATATTAATATATTTTTAAAATAGAAAAAAAATTTGAGTTCACGTCGAGCCTGAATCAAAAGATTTCAGGCCCAATGTGGGCCTGAAATAAAAATATTTCAGGCCCACGCTGTGCCTGAAATAAAAAATTTCAGGCCCACGCTAGGCCTGAAATATTTTTATTTCAGGCCCAGCGTGGACCTGAAATCTAGATTTCAGACCCACGGTCAAATTTTTTCAAAAAAAAATTTATTTATTAATATATTTATTAAATATTATTTAATATATTAATTTATATTAATCAAATATAAAAATCATTTGTTTATATTTTTAAATCCAACCGTTTGTTTCAAAAACTTTTTATACATTAATTTATTTATTAAATATTATTTAATATATTAATTTCTATTAATCAAAAATAAAAATCATTTATTTATATTTTTAAATCACGTTAGATGGAAAATTTTTTAAGTGAAATATTTTTTCAATTATTACCTTATATTTTTTAATTTAGCGCTGATTTCATAATATATTATTTTAAATAAAAGTCAGTAATTAAGTCACGTTGCATGTGCTGACGTCTCAGAATTTATTATTGAGAGAGAAAGAGAAAGGCAATAAATAACAGAAGGGATATAAAAGGAAGTTCACTATAATGAGTGCGCCCTTTGGTACAATACAAACCATGGGACGCCCTTTGGTAATTTTCAATTATTACGTACGCCTTTTGGTAATTTCCAATTATTACGTACGCCCTTTGATAAATTACCATAGATAAAACCAAATTGCTAAAAGAGATAGACTTCATCTCAATTTAAGATCAATTTAAGTAGGCAGTGTATAAAGCTCTGGTCTATGTAGGGTCACAAGAGTTTTTTTTTACGACTCGGATTTATGATCATAAGGTTACAATAATTTTACCAATTTACCAAAGTCTCCTTTCTCTTTCCTATGAATTTGCAATTGAGAAATAATTTTAACAGTGAAAGTGAATATTTTAATAAAAAATTTGACTATCAATCGATAGTATATTTGACGTTCAATTGTCGATCGGATACCATCGGCGATCTTCGATTGGCGCTCCAAATCCAATTATATATCAGGAGATGATGAACCCGTCGAGATCGCCGACAACGATAAATCTATCGGAATCAATGATGAATGATACGAGATTGAAATTGTGGCGATCCCGACGGATTCACCATACCCTCAGGTATAGTTTGGTTCGGGTGTCAATGGTATCCGATCGAAGATCGAACGTCGGACGCATCACTATTTGATTATTAAATTTTTCATTAAAATATTTACTTTTATTATATATGTATATAATAACTCTTTATAATTTATACATCAATTGCAATCTGATTGGGAGCACAATTATATATATATATATATATATATATATATTATGATGCACAACTTATAGTGCACAATCATGATCACTTGCTTAGGTGGCGAAATCTTGATCATTAATTTCTATCATGCATTTTTTATGGGTATGTGGAGGTTGCCACATATACAAGTGCCTATGATTGTACACCATAAATTACACACCATATATATATATATATATATATATATATATATATATATATATATATATATATATATATATATATTTGATAATTCAAATATTTGAGTCTGAGCTCAATTAATCCAGCCCAATCAGATTGGGAGTACAACTAACAATACTTTTTTTAATTCAGATAAGTAATTTTCGAACTTCAGATATGAACGACCTTCCCTTTTTTTTTTAGTATTTGGATTAGTAATTTTCGATCGAAATTGATTTATATCGTGTTAATCCTAAAACAGATAAGAATCAGCTTTTATCCTCCTGATTTTTCGTTCTGCCGACGAAAAATATCATACTGTAGGTTAGGATTTTCCTTGGAGGATATTTTGATCTGAATTCAGTAGGTACAGATTGGAATAGAGTATTAAAGACGGGGAGGGAGCAGAGAAATAGACGACACGGCCTCGCTTGCATTGTCCAGGATTATTCGCCCAAATCGTATGTATATATATATTAATTTGATTTGCCCGATGTCACTTCTTGCAAAAACCTCACCTCTGCTATAAAAATTCCACCTTTATCAATTAACCCCCCGCGATATGGGTTTTGCTCCCCCTCCGCCATGTCTCTACTCACCCTAGACCAATTTCTCTCGCAATCCCCCCTCGCTTCCTTCCCTCCCAGAGGCTACCTCGTCGGGGACGACGCGCCGGCAGCGGAGCCGACTAGGCAGAGCATGTACTTGGCCGACAAACCCCGTGGCGTCTACTTCTGCAACAACGCAGGATTGACGCCGCCAGAGCCGCAGCAGGAGCAGATGGTTCTGGCGGAGAGCAGCAGCGACGACCACGAGGTCAAGGCGCCCAAGAAGCGGGCGGAGACTTGGGCGCAGGAGGAGACGAGGTGTCTCATCACGTTCCGGCGAGAGATTGATGGACTGTTCAACACTTCCAAGTCGAACAAGCATCTGTGGGAGCAAATCTCGTCGAAGATGCGGGAGAAAGGGTACGACCGCTCGCCCACCATGTGTACGGATAAGTGGAGAAACTTGCTCAAGGAGTTCAAGAAGGCGAAGCACCAGTCCAAAGGGAGAGGGTTGGCCAAGATGTCGTCCTATAAGGAGCTCGATGAGTTGCTCAAGGAAAGGAGCAAGAAAGCCGGATGCAAGGGTTCTTCTGCGTCTAAGGTCAATGCCTACTTGCAGTTTTCTGATAAAGGTGACATTGTCTTGCCGCTTCCAGATTGATGTAATTGATTTTGTTTTGTTTTGCAAGATCACATTTTATCTCCATTTTTCTAGTGGTTTAGTTGTTTTGATCCTTAATTATTACGAGGTATTATGGTAGAAATAAATTAATTCTTACCCAGCTTCTTCTTTATCCTCATTGTTCAGTTTCTCATTCTTCAACAACTGTGCATAGATTTGGAGTTTAAATAAGCAATTAGATTATTGGTAGTAACGACCAGCCATCCTGTTCTGACCAACTAAGCCATTAACTCTGTTCCTATAAACTTTGTAATGACACATTGACTAATCTTGCAATTAAATTATATGTTTTGCTTCTGTTGATTATTTCAGGTTTTAGGTTTATGAATCAGCAATATGAAAATATTCTCTCTCTCTCTCTTTTTTTTTTTTGCCTTATCATTTTTGTTGCCTTGTCATTCGTTCATTGTTAAACCTTTTCTCCTAGTTAGGTCTTGAAGATGCAAATGCTCCATTTGGGTCTGCAGAAGGTACTAGAATTTAGTGTTTTTGCTCTATTTTGTACTATAAGTTGTGGAGTTAATTCCTACTTTTTGTTTGACTCAACATCAACTCGCTTGTGAAATGCTACTGTGAGGATATTCAATGTAGTTGCCATTTAATTGAGTTCATTGATGCTTATGTTCAATTGTTTAACCTTGTACATTTGAGACTAGGCACGATTTACAATTTTATTGAAAACTGAGAAGTGGTTTCAACAACATGGAAAAATTGGATCTTCTTATCGAGCAAATCTAAACTGAGTGGGTGAAATTATTAACTAGAGCATGATTACCTAGCATCAATTTACAACTTAGAAGATTGCCAAGGACTAATTGCCAACTGCGAATGGTTGGAAGAAGACACCGCTTGATGGCAATGACGATGATGAACATAATTTGTGATTCTCGTGTAATTGGTGTCAAGGTTCTAAGGTTTGTCATCCTACCTAGGGATTGTGATGCTGCCACTTGGTCCCCAAATGATTTGAAGTGTAATGCCATGTCATTGTGAACACCCTAATAATCTCCTTTGGAAAAACTGGAAAAGAGTTTATGGTTAGATGGTCTTTCTACCTGTCTTGGGCTGTATATGCGACACCCGAGTTTAGTTATATAGAGAGAGTTGTAGCTAAATGAAGGTGGTTTATAAGCATAGACAAGAGAACCACAATTAATTGGGCTTCAGCATAATGTGAAAAAGTTAATTGGTCTCTTCTTTCATTTAGTATGCTATTAGAAAACAAAAAAGTGAATCTAATCCTAAGCATGGGGAGACGTTTGGAATGGTTGCTCCGATATATGGAGTGGCTGGTGACTCTCACCAAGGTTGTAAAAATCGCTAGGCGGTAGTCGGGCGGAGGACTACCGCCTAGCACCTAGTCGGCTCCTAATCGGCGCCTAGGCGGTGCTAGGCGTAGCGCCGGCATTAGGCGGCACCACGGTGGAGTGCCGCCTAGCGCCTAAGCGGTGCCTAGGCGGGCCTAGGCGCCAACTTTTACAACAATGAATCTCACATAGTCACATCCATTAGTCAGAGTTGATTATGAATTGTATAACATGGTGGGTAACTAAAAATAATTAGTCAATTATCTCATTTCATTAGAATTATCATTTAGAATGGACCTAATTCTCAGCATGCTGAGTTGTTGATAAGGGCATCTCATGTAAGTGATGGTGCAATCGTAGGATATTGCATGTTACCGATCAATGATAAGTATGAATTGCATGTTGAAATTTCGATCTTGAAAGGGACATTTAGCCTGTGGCATCATAGTCCAATGCCACAAAGAGTTGTGTGTTAAAGAAGGAGATTTATAGGCTTACCTGAGAAGACTTCTACTAAGTTAGATTTTGAAATTTTGTGGTGGTCAATAGTTGGGTTTGTAAATTTAGGGTAAAATTATTGGGGTTATTGTTTGTGTGTCACATTAAAGCAATGTGCACGGCAACTTGAACATCAATAACTTTATTAGCTTAAAAGAGATGCTTTCTATTTGCACAGAAGATGTATTTCCCTCAGTAATAAATCAAGGACGTTGCTCTGGATATAACTGTTCATCCAGATCATCATGACAAATGTGTATTTGTGATGTCCAATTGACGTAATAACTATTGGGTTATAACTATGATTGTAACGAATAGATGAATTGAAGCAATCATAGCCACAAGAGAAATGAGTCCATGTCAACTATATATATTTGTGTGTATCTTTTCTCCATTAAACAAGTCTATTAGTTGAATCATCAGGGATCTTTTAGCAGTAAACACCCATTTGCAACAAATAGTAAGCTTGCCAGAAGGAAAAGTGACAAGTTCCCATGACTGTTAGAGCGCAGCATTGTCATCTACTCTATCATAGTTTGTCTTCATCTCATATAAGATAGAACCAAGGTTCAAAATCTTAGATTGTATTGGAATTTGGTGTTTGATTGGAACTATATTGTTTTCATACTTTGTTGGTTTGATGTATAGTGTTGGTGGCGAATTAGAGAAGCAAGGAGTATGGAGATAGAAGGGGGGGAAATGAGAGAGAGCGCAAAATTGTAGCATGTTAGAATGATATAGGCTAAGTTTGGACTTTGTGTCTCATCTAAAATGATACAACAACAACAGCAACAACCAAGCTTTATGACACTAGGTGGGGTCGGCTATTCATGTAAAATGATACAAGCTGAAAAAATAACAAACATTGTTTTAATTCATATTAGCATGTATTGTAGCATATCAAGAGGTGTTGAATGTGAGAATGACTCATCATAATTCACACAATGACATAGGATACATTACTTCTACCAAGTAGTATTGAGTTTCTATAATTTATTAGAACTAGATATTTCGACCATGCTGCCCAACATGGCACGAGATTGTATGTCATCGATAGAACATCTGAGATGACCTATAGAATTTTAACAAAATTCCAAAATAGAAATAAAAGAATAATTCTATGGACACAAGGAAGTGCAATGCAACAAGATAGAGGATAGGGCATGCTACATTCATATATGAGTTCCTTTCCTTTGAGCAATGGGAAGGTCAAGATCAGAGTTATGTTCTGGAATCATGGGAGATGCTGGTAACACACCAGAGTCTAGCAGATTAGCTGCAGCAGTTCAGACTATGACCATTTGTATATCTGTTGTGGACGAGTCTATGCTATACTCTTTAATAGAAGAATTCAGAATTAGATTAGGCATGGAAAATGCCTTAGCTACTGCCTTATGTGCGATATGATAGGTAGAATGGAGGGAAAAAAAAAGAGAGGGCTCAAAAGTATTACATTAGATGAAACGAAGCTCGACATAACTTGGGAATTAACAACAATACCCATGTTGCAATCTAAAATGTCCAAGCATGACATGACAAACTTAAGTGATAACTTTTTATTATATGTTGCAAGTATACAAAATACACACAATTGAAGATTGTGTCGTCTGTCTTGAGGAAAGAGAACTGATAAAGGAACTTGACCGTGAAGAATAGAAGAAAGAATGTGATTATAAGATTGCATGAATTAAGAATTATATCATCCCAAAATTTTATGGGAACACTCGTATGAAGCAGTTCTTGTGGCCTTAACCAAACACCTTTTCTTCCTTTCTGCAACATTGTGTGTTGAGGTATATGACAGCAAGATAATTGATTAAGAATGTCTTGACTAGAAAGAAAAGATCAAGAGGTACTAATGAAGTATTATTTAGCATTGACATTTTTCAATACATGAATAGGAGTCCCAAATAGTGTTTTTGATCTCAGCATAAAAGGAGAAAAAAATAAAGAAAACTTCAAGCTGTCTCTTATTAGAATGAATCAAGTCATGCATGATTAATCATAAGTGGTAAAATATCTAAAATAAAAATTTGAATGGACATTACAAGGACACCCCAGATATCATAATGGACTACTGGAAATAATGCAGTAACACATTTATAGTGAATTAGGGAATCTAACAAAACCAGCAATGATTCTTCCATTTCAATATCAATCCGCCAGAACTTGCATATGTTTTGTTTGTGGTTTCCTTGTCATTTCTTGTAGAGTGATGCAATCTAGCAAAATTTTCATGCTGGCCTTTTTGATAATAAGAATTTCAGTCATTTTGATGATGATTAGCAGCTTGGTGCGATAGGGGTTGCAGATGCCTTGCCTCCCCTACTCTTCACGATCCCTGAAGGTCCTGTGGTGGCTTTGAGATGTCTCCAGCATGATGGGTACACGATGGAAGAAAAATGCAACCTACTTGATATGGAATAGACCATTCAGCAAGTGCTGCAAAATGGAAGGAAACTACATGTATACCCATATATATGCAGAAGAGTGTTGCGAGAAGAAATTGTAATGTACATGCATGAAAGAGTGGGAATGTGCTTGCTGCCGGGGCTATGACCAGAAATGTGGAAACCAACAATCACTACTATGGACGAGAGAAATTAGGGAGTTGCCTGTTTTGGCACCATGTTGATTAAGTGGAAAATTATTAGTGTTGACTACTTTGAGTGTGTGTGTGTGTGTGTGTGTGTGTATATATATATATATATATATATATATATATATAGGTTCATAACTGTTTGCAAATATAACAAGGCTAATGGGTCATGTCTTCATCTAGGCAGATCCTAACATTATATCACTCACTGCTAGTTTAAGATCAACGAATATGCTTTGTTTATGAGGATGGTGGTTGAGGATGCTTCTCTTTAGTGTCAAGTTCTGCCACTCTTTTCCATGCAGCAGTTTCATTTCTCCAAGTTGTCTGCTATTTGAACAATTATGTTGGATGATATGTTTTCCTTTTCATAGTTTCTGCCTACTCAATAATTGTTTACGTTTTATTATAATATGCTAACAGCCATGCCCATGAACATCTAGGAAGTGATAGGTCACCGCTTAACCTGGATAGATCTATAGAGCATGATAGACATCCACTTGCCATAATGGCCGCTGATGCAGTTGCAGCTAGTGGTGTACCGCCCTGGAACTGGAGAGATACTTCTGTGAATGGTAATGTTCTTGTAATGTTGGATATTCAAATTTCTTATACAAACTTTAGTTGTTTCTTGTTATTATCATGAATGCAGAAACATTAGGGTTTTAGAACCCTCATGCAACTTCCCAAATTCTCTAGTGATTTATATGAAGATAGCATCATTAACAACAATGCTTTCTGATTTTGATCAACTTGTTTACCTTTTTTTGAGTAAGTAGACAATAATGCATCCTACCGGGGAAGGGTTATTGTAGTCAAATGGGGTGATTACTTGAGAAGGATCGGTATTGATGGCTCTGGAGAGGCAATCAAGGAGGCCATCAAGTCTGCATTTGGTTTGAGAACCAAAAGGGCATTTTGGCTAGAAGATGAAGATAATGTGGTTCGCTGCCTTGATAGAGACATGCCTATCGGTTCCTATACTCTCCATCTTGATGAAGGTAATAACATTTTCTACTGGAATCTGCAACTTAAGTTTGTGATTTTATGAAATGGACAATTTGTTCAATGACTAGCCAAACTTGATGGTTAAAATATCTAGTTTACGTTATCTAGTTATCTAGTTTACGTTCTTTGAAATCATTCCGTTTGGAAAATGCAGATAAATTCTCTTCAGTTGAGACGGATATTTTGGTCTTACTTCTATCTTCTAGTTTGTTAATTTCCCCCACTCCATCCTTTCTCATCCAGATTTCCTAAGATCTGCTTGCTTTAACCAGTGTATCCTTCTCACTTTTCTTTTACAGGGATCACAATAAAACTTTGCATCTATGATGAAAATGACCGGATACACACCGAAGAAAAGGCACTCTATACAGAGGATGAACTACATCTTTTCCTCCTGCATCGCGGTTGGGCGGGCCTCAGAGAGATGACTGGCCTTAAAAATGTTGATACACTGGATGATCTTTGCCCTGGAGGTTTGTACCAAGGGGTGATTAACAAACCCTAACTTAGGACTGGCTGATGCACTAGAAAACTATAGTAACCTCTGGAGTCAGATTCTCATTGAGATTTCCCTTATGGCTTGAAATTTCCATCACAGCAGTTCAGTGCACCCTAAGATGTGATAGCTTCGAAACCTGTAAATAATCTGCACAAATCTTGGGGCAAATTTTTCAAAGATTATGTCAATCTTCAACTGATTTATCTATTTTTCAGTAATATCAAACACGCTTATCAACAACAGTTAACTTGTTATCATATGACTATAATCACGGAAATAATTTCTTAGAATGCAAAATAAGACTGCATCAAAGAATTAACAAATACTTCAACTATCAGCCATATTTTTTTTGTAGCAATGATGTTTTTTTTCACGCGTTAGCCACAATATCTGAACTAATAATTTTTATAATTTATCTTCTCTGTATTGATCTGAGACGGATTGACGGAGGCGTTGGGGGCGAGCGAATCGTCTTTTTGTCACCAATCATTTTTTTTTTTTTTTGCATCACAGCCATCAACAAAAATTTTAAGGAAAATTTCCAAGATTCAAATCATAAAGTGCTATACAACACTTCTCATTTCTGGCAAAATAAGTAGAGTATTTGGAGAATGGTCAAACACAAAGAAGAAAAAAACCAATGCTTTCAACAAACCTTGACATATTACAGAAAGAATGGAAACATCGAAGTCTAATGGTAGTAGTCACTAGCATTCACATTTTCGCACTTCTATAGACCAAAATGTGGGCGTTAAATTTAATTCTTTGGGGGAGCAACGTAACTACCCAATATTGATATACACACAGCACAAAGTCAATCAATCGATGGCAACCAGTGTGTTGATCAGTTCTGTTTGCCATGCACTTCTAGCCAATCTGTGGACTAATTGAGCTACTACAGCTACAACGCACCCCAAAACAGCACCCGCTGCGACCTGATAAGTATAAATATGTCAAAAATTATTATTAGGAGACTAAAATTTAACATAACAAAGCTTCCATAAAGAAGCGCAGAATCCATATTTGTAATATTTATGACGGTGGAGCTTATATAGGATAAGCTATCAGTATAGTTCTTAGAATGTGAAATTGCTAACAAGATAGACCAAGCATGCACCATCCATTTTTATTACTGCTGGTTGCATATCAAAATCAAACCTGAAGAGGAGTATGGCCAAGAAGCTCGCGCAGTGGTCTTGAGTCATAGAGTGGATGCCCTTCCGGAAGTTCAAATAGAAGCTGATTTAACACCTAAAATGGGCGAGAAAGGGAAATTCTATTAGTGGAATGAGAAAAACCTAGCCAACCAAGATGCATGATTGATGCTCTCAAGAGCAAGTGCTATAAGACAGCAGCACTTACAAAAAAAAAAAAAAAAAATAGTCACAACTAATACTAGACATATTTTCAGTGATAAAATTTTGAACAATGATTATATATTTGACAAAAGTTTGTCTATTGTATCATAACAGCTTACAAGTCACTTGGGTTTAGCTCCATGGTTGATATGCCTAACCCTCGTTTATCTTCTAGTTTTGGGGTTTTCAGGTTCAGGATGAATTAAACTGAACTGAGTCGACTATTGAGTGTTTGTAGCAACAAGTTGCTGAATGCTAAAAGAAATTTTATGTCATGATGTTACAAGTTACAACATACCTCTGCCTGCTTTCCAGCATGCAGTCGAACACCAGAAGCATCACATATTACCTGACAAGCAAGAAACATCAACTAAGCTACTAAAAGTTGAATTAAACTGCCTGTGAACAGCATCTCTCAAGAAAGCTGGCAGTCTGTTTATATAATAATATATCAATAACCAGAGCTTCCCCGGTTTGTATCTAGGGAAATGGAAATTTGATGTATGAATATTATGCTTAAATGCACAGTTCTGGATCAGAGATCTTGATGACACAAACAGTTTGAGAAAGAACATGATAACCAAAAACAGAAAAGCTTATTACTTACTACAGCTGCTAATATTGTTGCCGTAGCAAATGCAGAACTGCCCCAGCCATCATGAATTCCAATGGCTACTGCTAGTGCAACCACCGTTGCTGAATGGGATGAAGGCATACCACCGGATCCAATAATCCGCTTAGGATCCCAACGTCTTTCATTATACCTGTAAACCAACTAACAATTCACTATTGACAAAAAAAGCTTCATTATTTGAACACTGGAATTTAAGGAAAAACCACCATACCAATTAAACAAATAAATTTAATTCTTTCTAGATTTCTTTTAAGAAACATAAATTTCCATAGCATTGATTTTTTTTAAAAATAAAGCTAGGTATAATTTAAGTTCTTTTCCTCTCTCTCAAAGTTGAACAGAAATCAATTTCTATCCTTCCCTCCCTTTCCTTCTCTCTCAAATCGAAAAGAAATAAATTGCTCTACATCACTCTATCTCAATTTGGAAAGATATTGATCTCGCTCTATCTCAATTTGGAAAGGAATTGATCTCTCTCTCTCTATTTGGAAAGAAATTTACTACTTTCCCACTCCTAATTTAGAAGTCCAAAGCTGCCCTCTCTTAGATTGCGAAGCTTCAGGCATTCCGAAATCTTCTTCCATCTTCTTCTTGATCTGGAAATCCACTAGTTTAGGGAGTGTTTGTTAGCCTTCTCGTTTTGGAAGAAGATTTCTAACAAAGAAGGAAGCTTCCTTCTTCTTGTCTATGTTTTGTCTCTTCTTTTGTTTTGAACAGCCCATTAGCTAGTATACAATAACAACCATCAAAGTTTCTTTCAGTTTGGTGTATTCAACTTTCAGTGACCATTTTGAATTGAGTTTTCAGCAATGACTTGGTGGGTTAGTTGCGGATAGAAAGCTATTAACAACCATTATAATTTTTGTTAATACCTCTATGTTTTGTTTTAGACAACCGTTTAAGAGGACA
This sequence comes from Boesenbergia rotunda, assembly GCA_024364735.1. Classification (NCBI taxonomy): domain Eukaryota; kingdom Viridiplantae; phylum Streptophyta; class Magnoliopsida; order Zingiberales; family Zingiberaceae; genus Boesenbergia; species Boesenbergia rotunda. The sequence continues at coordinate 21,853 of JAGFNQ010010112.1, forward strand.
AGAGATGATAATTTTGGATCAAATGTACAACACTGGCGAGTCTCATTTTTGAGGTAGGATCCTCACCTTTCCATGAAGGGGGTTATGATGAGTTATAGTCTCTTTTGGGCACAGGGATGGTTTGTAACCCAAGACTATAGGTTAGGATTTGCCTTAAGTTTAGCTTGAAGAAAATGATGTGTTTAGTCGCCTCGAGTTGACAACCATACGTTATGATTGTTTGATGGGGCTCTTCACTTCCAAATAAGGCATGAGTAATATGTGTGAGGGATGTGAGATAGTGTTGCCTAATTACATCAAAATCATTGGTGAGACCTGTTAATCATATGATGTAGGTGAGGTAATATTCCATGTTTATGGAACAGGCGTAGCATTTGAGTTGGTTTGATGTTGGGTGGAATGTATCATGGAGAATTAATCATACATGAGGACTCGGTGTGGATCATGTTGCAAATATTGGAGAGACTAGAGAATTGGAGAGCATGAAATGTTGTTAAGCTCTAAGGTGAATAGTTGTATTAGGTTGACTCGACCTTAGTGAGATTAAGATGTTATTGACTCAACCTTAGCCACCGCAAAAATCTATCATATCTATAATACAATTGCTTATTCTTCAACCATGACATCCAATTCTCGTTATAATGTCATTTAAGATATTTAAACTCCTATCCTTCAAAGCAAATAACACGATGCAAAAAGTTAACCTCATCCATCCTAATATTGGCTAGCTTCCATCCTTATTTTTCATCCTCGAGTAAACAAGGAAGCCAAGCACGGTATAGAAGAGCTTTGCATTATTCATCTCTAATAACTTTACTGAAAGCACATGTCGAACAATCATGTGATTCATGTCAACCAAGTGAAAATATGCAGTCTGACTACTTACTGCTTTATCTATTCAAGATAAAGATGTAGAACAAATTTTATTCTTTAGATTTTTCGAAATGAATACACTTTACTTTTTATAAGCTGTAATTTTTATTTGTCAGATAAAAATATAAAATCTAACATAGCATAAGGCATAGTTTTTCCTTGTTTCCAATGCTCAATTTTTTGAGGTTCTATCACCTAGAAAATAATGAACATCGTCTTCATCTAAAGTGCCTCTAGCAATCTCCCTTTCTTCACTAATTCAGATAGAGAAATGACCAACATCGAGTAATTTAAAGTGCTTTCGCTGCCTCGATTTAGTGTCTAATATATATATACTCTAGTTTGACTAGTGTTAAACAAAAATACTGCAATATGACTTGGTCTAAAGCATACTAGCCTTGTGGTAAGTAGTTAAATTACAAATCAGTCTCTATGTCGAGTGTATAAATATATGTACTTGTTCTTAATCAAATATAATATATTTTTTACATTATTAATATTCTGCACGATTCAGAATTTCTACAAAGTCAGTAGCCAAAGCAACAGCAATATTCTTCACAAGCTCACACTATTCCCCAAGACCTAAGCTAAAAATCAAGTTCAGCTCAAGATCCAAGATTTTTCGAAAGAATCGCGCACGATTACTATTTGAAGTGCACAGCGGAGCCCTCAAAGAATCCCAAAAACTAACACGACGGGAATCCCAATCCTCGAACTACATTCGTTCCGAACCAAGAGAAATTTCCGGCGAAGGAAGGTTACCAGGTAGTGAAGATCTTGGCAGATTGCGCAATAGCAAAGGCGAGGACGGCGGCGACCAGAGCAGAGCCTTGTGAAACGAAGAAAGGCGCGCTAGAAGACGACGGCGAGGCAGCTTCCTCAAGATTTCTCATTGACACCGGAGAATCGACGAGCCCGCAGCGCTTTGCGTCAATGATTGATCACGAATGGAAAAGGCAAAAGAAGAAGAAGGAAGATGAAGAGGGGGAAAAGCGAAGCGAAGCGAACATGGCGTGCTGGACTGAGATTCCATGGACGATGGAATATGCCTAGTTCCTGCTTGCATCCTTCCTTCTGTAACGGGCCCCGCATTACCGCCGCCGAGGCTGGCCATCATGATGCGGGGTAGATGTTAGGGCAGCGATAAAGGAGTGCGGGAATATTTTTAAATTAAATCTTATTTAATAAATATATTTTGTGAAATCTAGTTGTCGTTACTTGTCATGTAAGGACTAATTTGCAGTCTGGAAACCATGTGGTTTGGTCTAATTTAGATCCCCTGCTATCCGGGGACGGAGAGTACTCATTGCTACTTCCCCTCCAAATACCCAGTTTTGATTAGTCCCTACAATATTATCATAAAAAAAAAATTGTGAGTCTACCTAATTAATAGTCAGCTTGCTATTCTATATATGTATCATTTATTATCAGAGTTAATAATTATCTCCTATCATATATTTAAAAATGGTAAAATATAAAAAACTCTTCAATTCCTATTTGATTTTTATTTGCACTCCCTATTTAATAAATTCTTTACATTTACTTCCTGATGGATTGAGTATAAAATAGTGAAAATTGAATATAAAAGAGTGAAAATTGAGTACACAATTTTTTGATATAGATTGGTGGATGCAATTTTACATACTCAAATTTTTAATTTTTATATCAATTTTCTTCAAATAATATTCACAGAACTATCTTGTCAATCCCATCAGAAACAACATGTAAAAAAAATTTTGAATGGAGATTGCATGCAAAGAAAATTTTGGGATTGAGAAATTTAAGAAAATTTCCCCCCATTTAAAAACGGACATTGAAAAATATTTAAAATGGGTGTTATCAAATTTTATCATGGGAGAGTCATTGCCACATAAACTCTAGGTAGAATCCCGACGAATAAGTATTTCTAGAATGAAGTATCTTCTCGGAGTGTTTAGTTTCATAATTTATCACTTTATCATAATATGGAGAATGATCATATGAGAGCAAGCTAATCATTTTTTATCACCTAAATTTAGTTTTTAATTTTTTTTCAAAGGATTTTTGTTTTCTCAATCAATTGCTCAAAATTCATAAATAATTATAATAAAAAAATAAAAATAATTTAAAATACCTAAAACTATTCTAATTTAAATAATACTAGTTCAACTTAGTTAAAATCAATAAAAAATTATTGGATCAATCAAAATTGCAGTACTATAATTTTGATTTTAAAAATACTACATTATAGACCCGTTTTATTTGGGTATTTTTGAAATATAAGATGGTATTTTAAAATAAAAAAATAAAGGAAGCCTTTTTATTTTTGCCCTTCTGTATTTCTTTCCTTAATTTTGATTCTTGTAGTTTGTTGTTTGGGATAAAGATAAAAAAAAAATAATGAACTTAGTTAAGATTTTCTTGATCAACTCTAATTTGAAACTTTAGAAATAAATAAAAACTTGAACTATTAATATTTATGAAATAATGAATTTCATTTATTTTTATCATTAATTTACTTGTATGATAATGTCTATTTTCATTGTGTAGTAATTTTGACTAAGTTATTTTTTTAAAAAAATATTAAGTAAATTTACTTTAAGACGTTATGGTAGTTATGATAATAATTATCTCTGATTGTAAAATTTCGAATACTACCCTGGCTAAGCATTCAATCAAAATCGAACCGAATTAATCAAAAATTGATTGAACCGATTTTTTTGGAACCGAATGAATGATCGAATTTTCTATAAAAATCGAACTTACCGAACCAATAAAATTTCGGTTAATTCAGTTTTCGACCGAATTAATCGAAATTTTAAATTTTATTCAATTTTTAATTAAAATAATAAAATTTTATTTAATTAATTATATTTTTAAATAAAAAATAATTAAATTAATATTTTTATTCGGTTTAACCGAATTATAAAATTCAAAATCGAAATCGAACCGATTTAATCGAAAACTGAACCGAATTTAAAAAAAAATCAAAAATCGAATTAACCGAACCGAATTTCAAAATTCGGTTGATTCAGTTAGGTTAATTCGATTTTTCTGAATTTTTACTCACCCCTAGATATTACATCTTTAAAAAAAACAGAGCACTCGTTCAACAAATACAATAACAAAGGGCATCCTTTTCATTGTTACCCTACCTTATTTGTTATTGTTATCTAATGAATATATATCCTTAATAGAAGTGATTCTGTATGAGATCATCGATCAAGAACCATCAATGAATTGGTATTGAGGTTGATTGAGTCGTCAATCTCTTAGGAATAGCAAGGTCTTACAGAGAGCTCCATCGGAACTTGAAAAGAATAAATAACGAAGGAGAGATTTAGAATAACAGTCGAGGAGTGCCCCAACTCAGCCACTCCAACGGCCAAGTAAATTTTTGACCAGGGAAAGATGAAGAAGAACCGTAGACATTCTTATCAAACAAAATGCATACCTCCCTTCAAGACCAAGCAACCTTTAAGAGAATTGTAGTTGTGCTCTCGTAATTTTTCACAAGTTTCAAGATCTATACTTACGTTACTCATATTTTCTAAAATAAATGGCTACGCTACCCATCTCTTCCAGACTAACAGACACATTTTTTATGTTCTTTGGAGGAAAATGACTTATCTGGATCTTCTGTGAGCAATGACTCAATGCCCTATCTATCAGAAGTTGGGTATACTAATCCGGATCTGGGAAATCTAGAGTCAAGGTGATATATAACCAGGGACCACACATAGTCAGGGACGTTTTAGAGCCGAAGACCACACAGAATCGAGGATGGTTCAGAGTCGGAGACTGCACAGAGTCGGGGCGATACGGAACCGAAGACCACACGGAGTCGAGAACAATCCGGAGCCAGAGACCACACAGAATCAGGGCTATCCAAAGCCAAAGATCACACGAAGTCAAAGGCAGTTTGGAGTCGAAGAACATTTTTTTATTGACTTTGACCACCACCTCAATAAGACTATTGACTCCCCTTGATTACCTGACACCCTCTGACCACTTCCCGTATAATTCAAAAACCTCTCATGATTTATCTCCTTTATATTAATCCTGAGATAGATTGACGAAAATATTAAGAGCGAATGAATCGCCTTTGACCATCAAAAACCTTCTTTTCAAGGTCGCTTGGATGCCTTACCTTCTCTTCTCTTCCTCAAGTAATCTCGTTTTCCTTTGCATCACCGTCTAGACCACGTTTACCATTAGCTCTAGAGAAAGAAAAATATTCAAAAATAATTACTATAATAAACATGTAAACTAAGAAGACTTCGTACTTAAGTAATAATTCAATATAAGTTCTAAAACATGATTAATTATGCCCCCATGGATAGGCTGATGATTAATACATCAGTATTATCATCTTAAAGTTTGGAAATCGAAATCTGACAAAGTCAATATATCCACCCTCCTCATATGCTAGCCATAGTATCTGAGCTAATAACCTTTATGATTTATCTTTTTCGTGTTAGTCTTGGGATGAATTGGCAGGGGCATTAAGATAAGCAAATCATTTTTTTTATCACTTAAAACATGATTAATTATATTGATAAATTTTAAAATGATTTATTTAAAATATAACGTGTGACACCAATTAACCTATTTACAGAATAAATTCACTTAAAATTTAAACAATCTTTTTTTATGTCATATAATTTATTTTTTAAAGTTTAATTAATTTAATTTTATATAATTATATGTATAATACAACTAACCATAATAAGGCAAATAATTGTTATATCTAACCGATATCCTAAGACAATTATCTTATGATATATAATATTTATTAGATAAATCAAAATTTACTATTTAAGTATACATATTTTATATATATGATTGAATCTTAAATTTACTTACTGAATATCCACAATATAATTCATAGCATAAGAGAACTTGTGATTGACTCATGACAAGTGATTATGTTTACATGTATAATTATGAATGTATTGAAATATTCTTTAGTCGACGAATTGATATCTTCGGACATCATCAATTCTATAAGATTAGCATGGGTTATTCTCCTTGGTTTAACCAAGCAGCTGTTCCTCACTGGCTGGAGATATTAGAATGTCGAGAGTTAAACGTGGATGCTAGTTATGATAACTAGTTCATTGGAGTGACATGCCATGAGACTTCATATATATATATATATATATGTTGGAACTCGGATGGCTAGAGAGGGGGGTGAATATAGCCAATCACTTGGACTTAGACACTAATCGAATTTCTACACTCAGAGTTGTTAGTAGCACAGCGGAACGCAAGAACAGAATATGTAGAAATTCAGAAAACAAAAGCAAAACAACACCACTAGCAAGATCGCTAACAAGGAGGGTTTACAAGGTTCGGGGATAACTTGCCCCTACTCCTTGGCGTGCCCTTAAGGTGGGCGATCCCTTGATCGTCGGCAGATCAAGCCTCGGTTATCACCGGATAGAAAGCAACCTCCTTCTCGGTGGAGAAACCTCTCCACAGCGTTTCAATCACAGATTTAAGTTTAAGCACAAAGAAACAACAAGAAGGATCTTACTCAAGCAAATAGCAAAGACAAGAACACAGCAAGCTTTCCTGAGCTCCACCCAGCGGCGATCTCACGCAAGAAACCCTTCCTCGTGTCTTCCCGTTGTCGGACTCCAAGCCTCTTGTTCTCTCCTTCAAGCGCTCAAGTAATGAATGATTGCTTCTCAGATTCTATTACTTGCCCAAGATGATGACCTTCAGAACGTGCAAGCTAGATGTGGAAACACAAGGCGCAGCAAGAACTTAGTTCGCGAACACTTGAACTCTTCGAACTCTGCTTCAACGAAGCCTTCTTCCGCCCTTTTGTTTCTCCACTTAGCACCAGGTGACAGCATCTCCTGCAGCCTCCAGCTGCTTCCCTGCCAACGCCAGCTACCACTGAGCCCTCCCTGGACTTCCTGAGCTCCCCTCAGCCAAGCTCCAGTCTGCAGCTCCGGCCGTTGCAACCTGAGATTGAAAACGGACAAACCTGCTCCAAGGAAAGCCTCCATTGACTTCTCCTTGAGTGTTTGAATCCTCCCCTGTCACCTGTAGCTTAATCAGAGTGTTAGAGCAGCATATCAAACAGCATATCATATATCAGATGTTAAGCGCAGAGAATCGGATATGTTCAGACGCGATCAGAGCGTCTGACAGTGCATTTTGAATTAAAGTGATCGGTCACCGGACCGATCAGAGCACCTCCTGATCGGTCACCAGACCGATCAGGCTGGGTCCAGACCGATCAGGCTCCGTCCTGATCGGTCCCCAACGCTCGATTAGAAATCGCGATTTCTTTGGAACTCTCCTGGATCACCAGATCGATCCCAGGTTATGGATCGATCACCCGACCGATCCACCCTTTTATCTGGCAATTTCTGAGCTTCGCAGTCCAGACCTCCTGATCGATCACCGGACCGATCAGGAAACCTCATGATCGGTCACTAGACCGATCAGGTCGTGACCAGACTGATTAGGCTCCGTCCTGATCGATCATAGAGAGAACCTGCGACGCTGGATCGTTCTCCAGAATGATCTGCACAGTGATCCTGATCGGTCACCAGGCCGATCAGGAGCAGATCAGCAAGGGAACTCAACCTCACTGTTTGCTCCTTGATCGGTCACCAGACCGATCAGGAGCCAAGCAATGGGTGAAACGCATACTCCCTGATCGGTCACCAGATCGATCAGGAGCAGTATAGTAGGTTCCCAACTTCACTGTATGCTCCCTGATCGGTCACCAGACCGATCAGTCATCGCTGGATCGGTCACCAGACCGATCCACGAAGGAGCACCGTGCCAACTCCCTGATCGGTCACCAGACCGATCCAGGGGCTCCAACCTAGTCCTCCAAGCTAGGGTTTCATCCACCTTAGCCCTCTAAGCTAAGGATTTTTCACCTAACCCTCCAAGTTGGGAATTTGCACCTAACCCTCCAAGTTAGGACTTTTCACCTAGCCCTCCAACCTAGGACTTTTCACCCAACTCTTCCGAATTAGGACTTTCCAAACCTAGCCCTCCAAGCTAGGACCTGACCCTCCAAGCCAGGACTTTTTCACTAATTCTCCAAGATGGGAATTTGCACCTAACCCTCCAAGTTAGGACTTTTCACCTAGCCCTTCAAGCTAGGACTTTTCCCCCACCTCTTCCGAATTAGGACTTTTCACACACCTAGCCCTCCAAGCTAGGATTTTCAACACCTAACCCTCCAGGTTAGGATTTTCCAACACCTAGCCCTCCAAGCTAGGATTTTCCATACTATGCATGATCCCCGATCAGGACTTAATCATCATCAATAATTATCCACCTAAACTAAAATCGGTGTCAACACCAAAACAACAATCAGGGCCAGACTGCATCAATAATCTCCCCCTTTTTGTTGTTTGACAACCCGATTTTAAGTTTAGGGATTCTCAATCAAGTTTTTCAAATTTTGAATCATAGGGGAATCCAGATCCACCCCTACAACATGATCATCCTAAACTTAACCAACCAACACTCTCCCCCTTTGTCGAACACCGAAAAGGGGTCTAGAAGGGCTGTTAAGTTTAAACTATACTCCCCCTCAACCCTAGGGGTATCCCAAACCAACAACAATTTGATTTTTGATAAGCATATGAATACATAGACAAACAGATATAAGCATGACAAAACAAGCATATGTATCATATGAGCATGACATCATAATCATAATCATGGTAGTGTAACAAATATGCAAATAGTACTCATCATAGTATCAACAAGAAGCATACTAATGTAGGATAAAACATGTATCCTAGTCAGAAAAAGCAAGTCATAAAACATTCAGAGAAATCACACGATGCAAGACAGATGCATCAAAGTCAATGTACAAACAAATATGTCACTCATCATAAATATCATCAATCCCCTGCGTGGTCATCATCTGAGGAATCAGCAATGTAGATAACGTCCTCTGGTAAAGGAATGCTGGGGGCCCACCACCAGGATACGCATGATGGTACCACTCCTCATACCAAGCGTCCTGTAATGAGCTGATCTCAGAGACATCAGATGCTAGAGCATTGAGACGGCGATCGAAAGACTGACACTCTGAGCTGACCTCCCGTCGCCAGAGCTTGGAGATATGCAACTCGTGCTCCATCAGCCACTCTATCTCCGCAACCTGCCAGCGTAGGTTAGGAGCCCACCCGTCGTAATCTGCAGTATCAGCTGGCGGCCCCTGGTCATGAGCTGCTCTCGGTAGCTCCCCCTCATGTCTGCGATCCTTCCACCTCAACCCCTTGGGACCCGAGGATAATGCCGGTCTGAGTGAGCATGCGACGGTCTAGACGGCAGTCTTGTCGAACCATGGGTACAATGCGGCCCTGTGAAACGTTAATGCCAACCGACTCCAGCCCAGCAGTGATGATATGGCCAAATGGCATGTAGACTGTCTGGGTGTATGGCAGACTATGGACAATGATAGAGAAAAAGACCGAAGCCACTGGATCAAAATCTAACTGCTGATGCATTCCGTAGAGCATCAAGCAGTGGAACGGGTGAATCTCATCCAGGTGTTTCGAAGTAGTGGGTAGGAGATAATTGGTGATGATCTTAAACAACACATAGTCAACAGGGGAAAGGCGAAGAGCAGGAAATGTGAGAAAATCACGGGTGCGCTCACCGGAACCCCTTGGCCTGAGATGACCTAGAAAGTACTCGTAGATGGAATCAGGAGTCACTCCATCGAAGGGAACCGGAAGGGGATTAGGAGGATAAGGGTAGAGAAAGAAATCATTGTCTGACCGGCGACAACCAAGAAAATCAGTAAAAGTTGATCGATTAAAATCAAGGTCGACACTGGCGACACGAGTCCTCCACCCCGTTCCCTCCCCACTCACCATGTTATTATAGAATTCAGAGATCAAGTTAAGATTGATCGACCTCTCAAGAAAAAGAATGGATTGAAGATTATAATGTGTAATAACTTGTCGGACTGTTGGGCAATGTTTATAGATGAAGGATTGGTCTATAGTTCGACATGGCATTAGTTTGAAATCGTGCCACTGGAAGTTTAGAGCCAAAGTAATATTCTGAAATCTAGTATGAGGGGGTGGTGGAGGCCTTGGAGGAGGTGTAGATGTTGAAGTGCCTTTGCCCTTTGAACTTCTCTCCATAGGTTCCTTACCCTTAGAAGATTTTCTAAAGATTGGAATAGACAAATATGATCAAGATAAGGTTAAACCCAATCAGAGAACATGATCAAGACACAATGATTAACGGAACACAGTTGGATCAAGGAACCAAGATTTGATCATAGAGTGATAATCATAAAGTGAAGCATTTGATCAAGAGGGTCACGACCAAAAGTCACAGCCAAAACAAGGATCACAGCACAAAACATGGTTAGCCTCACAACATAATCTATGAACTGATTTGAAAGGAAAACTGAGACAAAAACTTACTTAAGTGTCATTGGTGAAGTTCTTGGAGGTTGGAAGAGCAAGCTTGCGCAGGTGAGAGGTTTCGGCGCTAGGGTTCGACAAGGAGAAGTTTTTCGCGAAGTTATTTGGTTGGTGGATCGGTCCACCAATTAGACTTTAATACGATTGAACGAATCACCGTTCGATCTGATAGTGCCCAGACCGATCAGGCTATAGCCTGATCGGACTGACCTGGGCCTGATCGGTCGGGTGACCGATCAGGTTCGCTCCTGATCGGTCGGCCGATCGATCAGGACACGAACAGTAGGGTTCGGAGAAAAACCTGTGAGCTCCCTGATCAGTCTGTGGACCGATCACCATAGGGTGCCAGATCGGTCCGGGGACCGATCCAGGCTGGCTCAGTAAGGTTGATCAGAATTTCGTAGTCATTGATGCCCCTCTGAACGGTCTGTGGACCGATCGTTACAGGGTGGAGCCAGATCGGTCCGGGGACCGATCAGCCTTATGCCTGATCGGTCCGGTGACCGATCAGGGTTTCTGATACTCCCTGATACGATCTAAAACATTCAGTTTCAGATTTTCTGAATCTTTCCAACGAGATCTGATGAAGTTTATCGAACTTGGACATGATCTCATGACTAAAATTGATCCCTAAACAAGGATCAAAAGTCCTTATAGGTTCAACAATCACTTTGATCCATCCAAATGGAATCAAACTCAATCAACAATCATTCAAGCAATTTCAACTAAGTTTGTATCAAATTCAGGTTTCCAATCAAGTTGCCTTGATTGGAATGTCCAAGTATGATCATGGAGCCATATACACATATGTTATGCAATGGTTTTCCCCATACTTGGTTACCGAAGTGATTATTATCTCGTCAACTTAATTTCTCAAGGGATGCATTGACATTTTGAGAAATTGAGTTGATCCTAACATCTCACCCAATATCTAGCAAACAAAAACGTTTTGTTAAACCTTATAGTTTGTGTGAGATGTCCCCAAAGTTACCCAATTGTTTCCCAACAATTTCGAAATAATCATGAAGGGTTTGAATGCATTTTGAAATTCATGAAGCGCGACACATTCTCAACTCCCGTCTTAGGAAACTAAATTCATTTTTAGGGAGTGGTTTAGTGAAAATGTCAGCTAGGTTTGATTTGGACTCTACATGCGAGAGTACAATATCTCCTCTAGCTACATGATCCCTAATGAAGTGGTGACGCACTTCAATATGTTTGGTCCTAGAATGATGGACTGGATTCTTAGTTAGGTTAATTGTGCTAATGTTGTCACACAACACTTACACTCCTTTGTAACTCAATCCATAGTCCTCTAGAGTGTGAATCATCCACAACAATTGTAATACACTCTCTCCCATAGCAATATATTCTGCCTCGGTCGTGGAGAGAGTACCACAATGTTGCTTCCGACTTGACCAACTTACTAAGGACGAACCTAAGAATTGGCAACCCTCACTTGTGCACTTCCGGTCCAACTTACATCCAGCGTAGTCGGAATCCGTATAGCCAATTAAATCAAATGATTCGGTACGGGGGTACCATAGACCGACTCCTATTGTGCCTTTAAGATATCTCAAAATTCTCTTAACAGCGATTAAATGAGACTCCTTAGCACAAACTTGATACCTAGCACACATACCCACAGCGAAAAGAATATCAGGTCGACTAGCTGTGAGATATAGCAAACTACCTATCATACTTCGATATTGAGTCAAATCAACGGGTTTACCACTCTCATCATTGTCTAATTTTGTGTTTGTAGCCATGGAGTGGTTACCTCTTTTGAATCACCCATGTTAAATTTTCGAAGCATTTCTTGTGTGTATTTTGATTGGTGCACATGGATACCATCGCGAGTTTGCTTGATTTCAAGTCTAAGGAAGAAAGTCAATTCTCCCACTAGACTCATTTCAAATTCACTCTACATGTGTCCAATGAACTCATTTAAATAGCCCCTATTGTTTGAGCCACAAATTATGTCATCGACATATACTTGGGCTACAAAAATATTATCATCATCTCTTCGTAGAAATAGTGTAGGGTCTATTTGGCCTCTAACGAAGCCCTTCTCAATTAGGAACGTCGACAACCGCTCATACCAAGCCTGGGGTGCTTGTTTAAGGCCATAAAGTGCCTTTTTGAGGTTGAACACGTGGTTTGGAAATTCAGAACTCTCAAACCCCGGTGGTTGTTCGACGTAGACCTCTTCTCTTATTAGACCATTTAGAAATGCCGATTTGACATCCATTTGGTATAGCTTGAAGCCGTGATGTGCTGCAAATGCAAGCATCAATCGAATAGATTCTAATCGTGCCACGGGAGCATAGGTCTCATCATAATCAAGGCCTTCAACTTGACTATAACCCTTGGCTACCAAGCGTGCCTTGTTTCTAATGATTTCTCCCTTATGGTTCAATTTGTTTTTGAAGACCCATTTGGTTCCAATGATGGCGGTCTTCTTAGGTCTAGGGACTAAGTCCCAAACTTGACTTCTTTCGAATTGACCTAGTTCATCTTGCATAGCAATAATCCAATCAGAATCATTTAATGCTTCATCAATTTTCCTCGGTTCAATTTCGAAAATTAGGGTAACTTCATTAGCCTCATTCCGGAAGAATGATCTAGTTCTAACCCCATGATGGATGTCTCCAACAATTTGGTCTTGGGGATGACTAGAGGCTAATCTAGTTTACCTTGGTGTTGGTGGTGCTTCGTGAATGGGCTCACTAGACCCAAGTTCAGCCTCAGGATCTGGCTGATCTATGGATTGTCTAGGCTCATCGTTATCGGATTCATCACCATCAACAACATTTAGACTTTCATTCAAACTTAGTCTCCTAAGTTCGAATTGGACTTCATCTTCTGGTTGACCATTGACTTTTGAAATTTCTTCAAAGACAACATCAGAAGATTCTTCAACTATTCTAGACTTCTTGTTGTAGACTCGATAGGCTTTACTAACCAGGGAGTACCCGACTAGTATCCCTTCATCAACCTTCGCCGTGAACTTTCCAAGATGATCCTTGGTGTTTAGAACGAACACCTTACAACCAAACACCCGAAGGTGTTTAACCGTAGGTGGTTTTCCAAACCAAAGTTCATGGGGAGTCTTTCCTAAAAACCTATGAATGAGGACCCGGTTTTGCACATAGCAAGCTGTATTTACAGCTTCAGCCCATAAGTATCTCGGGAGTGAGTACTCATTAAGCATGCTTCGTGCTGCCTCTTGAAGTACACGGTTCTTCCTCTCTACAACACCATTTTGTTGTGGTGTTCTAGGAGTAGAGAACTCATGTCTATAACCCCTATTTTGACAAAATTCCAAAAACCTTTGATTTTGAAATTCACCTCCATGATCACTTCTTATTGTCTTAATAGTTAATGATTTTTCATTTTCTACCCTCCTACAAAAAGAAATGAAAACATCTAAGGTTTGGTCCTTATATTTTAAAAAGTAAGTTCATGTATATCTAGTGAAATCATCAATGATCACAAAGCAATATCTACTTCTATTCAATGATATGATAGTACTACAATCAAATAGATCCATGTGAAGTAAATCTAATGTAGTAGAAGTACTTACAACGCTTTTACCTTTATGTGCAATTTTGTTTGCTTACCCATTTGACATGCATCACAAAGTTTATCTTTCTCATACTTGATGCTTGGTAAGTCACGAACCAATCCCTTGTTGGCCAACTTCCGGATGTTCTTCATGTTCACATGTGCTAGGCTCCGGTGCCAAAGGGTGGACTCTTCTTCTTTTGACATGAAACACTTAGCAGAAACATTAGTAGCACTTTTAAATGAAACTTGATAAATATTGTCTACTCTTGTTCCTACTAGTACCGTGTCTAAGGTGTCATGTTGTCTAACTAGACATTGACTTAGTTGGAAATCAATTGTGTAACCCGTGTCACACAATTGACTCACACTTAGGAGATTAAATTTCATCCCCTTGACTAGAAGGACATTTGAGATTCTAAGACATTCGGATATTTGAATGTCTCCTATTCCTATGACCTTAACACTACCATTGTTACCAATTGAAACATTACCTCTACTTTTCTTGTGAAGTGTGGTAAACAATGATCTATCCCCGGTCATGTGTTTGGAGCATCCACTATCAACGAACCAAGTTGATAGATGCTCCCCCTCAATCATAACCTACACAATTCGAAAAATAGAAGCTTTAGGTACCCAAACCTTGGGACCTAAAGTACCAACTAAATAAGACTTAGGCACCCATGCCTTGACCACTTTCTTTTGAACCTTGGGTATCCTAGATTGTCTCATATCAGTCCTAGACATCAAGGACACAAATGAGGGTTCTTTAGGACGGTAACCAATACCGACCCTATTGTAGAATGCCCTTTGGGCATTCAAGATCATATCTAGGGTTTTAGAGCTAGTTGAGAACTTCTCAAGAATATTCTTGAGTCTCTCAACTTCACTCTTCAATGATTGGTTTTCCTCTACTAGCAACTCATCATGCAAACCATTTACATCCTCATCCTTAGAGGATTTCAAATTTTCAACCTCAAGTTTCAAAGACTTAATCTCATCCTCTAGCAATTCAACATGCAAATCATCAATGTTATCATCCCTAGATAATTTCAATTGATCAATTTCTAATTGCAAAGCTTTAACCTTATTTTTTGACTTCTTAAGCATACTAGTTAAACATGCAATTGCTCTATAACACTTTTCAAGTTCGGGAGAAGTTACCTCTTCATCATCCGAAGATGATGAAGTCGTGTTTGATGAGTTGGAAGATTCATCACTGCTTTCTTGATCTCCCAATGCCATGAGTGTCACATGCCTTGTGCTCTTCTCCTCCTTCTCTTCATCGGATGAGCTTGAGGATGACTCATCCCAAGTGGCCTTCAAGGCCTTCTTCTTCTTCTTGAATTTTTCTTCTTTCTTTTTGGATTTCTCCTCCTTCTTCTTTAGTTTTGGGCATTCATTCTTGAAATGCCCTTTCCTACCACACTCAAAGCAAGATGCATTAGTCTTATCAAGTTTAACTTCACTAGAGTTATCTCTACTCTTGAAGCGTCGACCCCTTCTCATCATCCTTCGTACAAAGTTCGCCATCTCGGAGGAAGAAGAGCCACTTCCATCTTCCTCGGAATCGGACTCGGATTCGAAAGAGGATGAAGATGAAGAGACTTCCTTCTCCTTCTTCTTCTTGTTGGATCGGTCCCCTGCAACTAAGACAATCCCCTTCTCCTTGGGGCCTTTGTTAGCTATTTCATGAAATTCCATCTCACAAAATAAATCATCTAACATTACAATGGATAGATCCTTGGAAACTTTATAGGCATCCACAATGGATGACCACAAATCATTCCTTGGAAAGGCTTTCAAGATATAACTCACAAGATCACGATTCTCGACCTTTTCATCAATCGAATGAAGCCCATTGAGGACTTTCTTGAACCGGCTATGAAGCTCACTTACCGATTCATTTTCTTCATGGAGAGATTTTGGAGTTGGTTGAGGAACAAGTCCCTCTTGGCGATTCTTGAGTCTCGGGTGCCCTCATGGAGTTCGATGAGCTTGTTCCACAAGTCCTTTGTGTTGATGCAGTCTGGCCCTGATTGTTGTTTTGGTGTTGACACCGATTTTAGTTTAGGTTGATGATTATGATTATGTCCTGATCGAGGATTAGGCAGGGTTTGGAAAATCCTAACCTGGAGGGTTAGGTGTGTAAAAACCTAGCTTGGAGGGCTAGGTGTTGGAAAGTCCTAATTCGGAAGGGTTGGGTGAAAAGTCCTAACTTGGAGGGCTAGGTGAAAAGTCCTAACTTGGAGGGTTAGGTGCAAAGTTCCAACTTGGAGAATTAGGTGAAAAGTCCTGGCTTGGAGGGTCAGGTGCCTAGCTTAGAGGGCTAGGTTGGATGAAGTTCTAACTCGGAAGGATTGGGTGAAAAGTCCTAGCTTGGAGGGCTAGGTGAAAAGTCCTAGCTTGGAGGGCTAGGTGAAAAGTCCTAACTTGGAGGGTTAGGTGCAAATTCCCAACTTGGAGAGTTAGATGGAAAAATCCTTAGCTTGGAGGGCTAAGGTGGATGAAACCCTAGCTTGGAGGGCTGGGTTTGACTCCCTGGATCGGTCTGGTGACCGATCAGGGATATTGGCACGCTGCTCCTTCGTGGATCGGTCTGGTGACCGATCAGGGAGCAAGCAGCTTCCTCACTGACTTGCTCCTGATCGGTCTGGTGACCGATCAGGGAGCGAACAGTGAGTGAGTTCTCCTCCAGATCAGACCCTGGATCGGTCACGTGACCGATCAGGGACTTAGGATCTGATTACAGAATTACTGTTCATATGTCCTGATCGGTCTGGGTGACCGATCAGGCTTCACTGTGATCGGTCTGGTCACCGATCAGACTTCACACTGATCGGTCCGGTGACCGATCAGGCTATGTTGCCATGAGAGCTGGGAATCCCAGCACAGAGGTGGATCGGTCTGGTGACCGATCCACAAGCCTTAGATCGGTCCGGTGACCGATCACTTTAATTCAAATTGCACTGTCAGACGCGATCAGAGCGTCTGATCGTATCCGATTCTCTGCGCTTCACTTCTGAATCTTGATTTACTACTTGATATGTTGCTCTAACACTCTGATTAAGCTGCAGGTGACAGGGGAGGATTCAAACACTCAAGGAGAAGTCAATGGAGGCTTTCCTTGGAGCAGGTTTGTCCGTTTTCCATCTCAGGTTGCAACGGCCGGAGCTGCAGACTGGAGCCGCTGACTGGAGCTTGGCTGAGGAGCTTAGGAAGTCCAGGGAAGGCTCAGTGGTAGCTGGCGTTGGCAGTGAGGTAGCTGGAGGCTGCAGGAGATGCTGTCACCTGATGCTGAGTGGAGAAACAAAAAGGGTGGAGAAGGCTTCGTGGAGGAGCTGAGTACTATTTTTGCGAACTGAGTTTCTTGCCGCGCCTTGAGTTCTCCACAACTTGCTTGCTGTGTTTCTGAAATTCTCATCACCTTGAGCAAGCTACTGCATTCTTGAAGCAACCATTACTTGAGCGCTTGAAGGAGAGAACAAGAGGCTTGGATTCCGACAGCGGGAAGACACGAGGAAGGGTTCCTTGCGTGAGATCGCCGCTGGGTGGAGCTCGGGAAAGCTTGCTGTGTTCTTGTCTTTGCTGAGTGCTTGAGTAAGATCCTTCCTATTGTTTCATTGTGCTTAAACATATATTTGTGGTTGAAACGCTGTGGAGAGGTTTCTCCACCGAGAAGGAGGTTGTCTTCTATCCGGTGTTAACCGGGGCTTGATCTGTCGACGATCAAGGGATCGCCCACCTTAAGGGCACGCCAAGGAGTAGGGGCAAGTTATCCCCGAACCTTGTAAACCCTCCTTGTTAGCGATCTTGCTAGTTGTGTTTGTTTTGCTTTCGTTTCTCTTTTTAGTTTTCTGCACACTCTGTTTTCTACTCTTTCCGCTGTGCTACTGATATCTGAGTTGCAGAATGTTAAAATCCGACACTTTTGACGCGAGCTAGAAAATTTTTCGGAAAAAGATTTAGGGTTTTCGAGACCAAAACTGAAATTAGAGGGTTGAATCGTTTTGAAACTTAAGTTTTAAGGACTTGTTTGTGAATATGCATTAACTATTAAGGGCTGATGTGGGATTAGTCAAACATTGAGGGACTTTTCTATAAAAAGCCCGTCCCTTATAAATCTTTTCGGTTCCCTCGTCGCGTGCCCGTGCCCTATCCCGCAGCCAACGCCGTCCAAACCCGATCACCCCTCTTTTTCTCTTCTTATTGATTCCACGCCGGCGATTCTTCCACTCCGCCGGAGATCATCGCCGCAGCCTGGGCGCCGACGCCGCCCACGGTGTGAGACCAAGATTGGTGAGGTCGGCAAGGTGAGGGTTGAGGATACCCTCCCTTCAAAACGATGCCTCCCTCTCCCTTCGCGTGACCTAGCCGCAGGTGAAGCCCACGCCCGACTACTTCCTTCTTCCTCTCCCATGCGCGTTCGCGTGCCTACCTCGATGTCGGCCTCTTGGCCCGAGCAGAAGTCCATCGACATTCAAATGATGGCGCCGGCGACTCATCGCTTTGCAACAATCCATGCTAGGTAAGGAATTGGATCTGGGTTGTTTTCCTTCTCCTTGCTACCATTAGTTCCTTGCCTTCGTTGATCTTGGATCTCGACCTCGTTGTGATCAGTTTGATGTGGATGAATGCGAACTGTGTATGCCTATCTGTTTCTGCAGGGAGAAGCTGAGGGACTTACTTGGATTCGGTTCTGAGCAGCTGAGTAGAGATTGACTCAAGGTGAGCTTCAATTGGAGATCCTACTTTGGAATTTGATTTGTTTGTGCACGTAGAGTTCTGGAATTTGATTTGATGAGTAGGTCATATGGTTCTAAATTCATTGCCACCTAAGCCCTAGGATTTTTGGATATAGATTGATCAGTGAAGTTGGGTTGTGCCTTGTTGTAAATGGTAAGCTTGGAATATAATTTGAATATGTCAATTTTGTTTTATTGGTTGGCTTTGTAATAATGGTAGATGATTTCTTGTTTGGATCTTACTGTGGGTTAAGATGCTTTGGTTGTGGTTGGATTTTGGTTTTGGATTGAGTTGCATCTCTCAGTTTTCTTTGATTAAGCTTTAGTAGTTGATGAGATTTGTGATTTCTGAATCATTGCAGAATTAGGGAGGATAAGTAAACTGAACTTGATGTTGGAATTGATTAGGTTCTTCATTTGAATTAATTGCTACCTATGTTTCTCTTCTCTACCGTGAACCTAGTTCTTGGATTTTTACTTGGCTATTGATTGAATGTTGTAGAGATATGATTTTGGGTTCTCTTACTGAGAGTTTCAAGCTGAGCTTCATGTGAAGAAGCTGTTGCATTTTGTTTTGGGAATTTTGGATTTTGATACAAGCTAGTGGAAGCTGGTCTTGATCGGTAGCAATCTGTTGGGTGTGTGGGGTGGAAATTTGGATTGGTTTTGGCTTAATCTCTTGGTTCAGATAGTATGATGTTCATGTAGTGAATTCTATTATGTGTATTTGATTTTGATGCAAACTACATTTTGAAATTTATGGAGTCATTGGTGGTTATCGAAGGTGATGTAATAAGCTAATGCATTGATCTATGTATGGGTTAGTGATTGGGTTGGTCTTCCTATATGTGTTTTGATCTATATGGGTCAGTTATTGGAATTGGATTTCCATTTGTTTGAAGCTGCCATTGTGAGCTTTTGGGGTTGGCTATGGATCCTATGAATTCGGTTCTATTAGTAATCATTGCCTTAGGATGGATTTTAATTAGGATTTGAGGTTGCGTTTAGCTATTTAATAACTGTTAAGATAGCTAAAACGATATTCTTTGATACAGGGCATTGATTGATCTGCGTTGGACTTCTTGGACGGAGGTTCTCATTCGATACGAACTACTACATCGGAGGCGGGTACCCTTTGACTTATCTTTCAGATATTGTCATATTGCTATGCATGGTTGGTTATAGATAGCAGTAAGATTATACGCTAGCCTGAGTTATTATGCCTGTTATGGATACATGTTAGTTATCCCTGAGTTTTTATGCATGTTCTGGATACTTGTTAGTTATCCCTGAATTATTATGTATGTGTATCTATCATACACCATCCTTGCACTGTTGCATGCCGGCGATCAGCGACTCCCTTATGGTTGAGCCTAATCGTCTTCCGGCACATGATATGCGCACACGGCCACTCATGGGTTAGTGGATACCGTAGGATGTGCGTATTTGCTCTGTATTGCTCCGTTCGGCCACTATTGGAGGGTGAGCGCGGGCGTGGTAGCAGCCAGGGATCCCTTCTCGTACTGAGCCACGAGGAGATGAGAGCGGAGCTCCCCCATTGCTCGGGGTAGAGGGGTGGTCCCTCGCCAGCATCCTGTCCACCCGGTCACTCAGGAGCAGTGATGGCAGGGTGCGTACAGTTTGTCACAGCTCTACCCACGCGGACGTCGTGGACGATATCCTGACTGGGACTAGGGGGTGACACATGTCATTGCACCATGTGCATACTATGCATCGTGCATTGTTTGCTGTACTTATTTGCTGCACTTGTTTGACATCGCATATACTGGAGACTTGTTATTTGACATTATTTGTCTAATGATATTCCCTTGGTACTGATTATCCTCTTTTCAGGTTAGCTGGATTCTGGTATGTATCTACCTCAGTACTTCCAGTACTAGTTTTTCCATATTGTTGATATGAGACTGTATTAACGTAGATGCTTATTGTTATTATAACATACTATGCATATCTGCTGGGTATTCGCTGAGTTATGGACTCACCCCGTTGCCATATATGTTTTTATTTCAGGTTGAGATACTTGGAGTCGCCAGAAGAGCCCAGCAGCCAGTCCCTACCCATCGCGTTGACATGCTTTTGCTTTGTACTTGTAGTACATTTGTTTTATATTTCTGTTAGTGATTTGTATATGTCTTAGGAGTGTGTCATGTGCCCTAAGGGGTTTTTTTGTATTGGTTGATTCGTCGTAAGTCGGACCGGTTCGCAGTCAGGTATGATTTACCTTGTGTTATGGTTTTTCTTAGTGTATATATATATATTTTGAGGCCTGAGGCCAATTAAACTGCGTGGTCATGTTCTGTGTATGTGTAAATTGTCCGTCGGACAGGGGAGGTGCTGTCCGATTTTATATTGGATCAGCGGCTCCTGGATCTCGGGGCGTGACACAGAAACTTCATAAGTGTTTAAAGTCGAAATGATTGGCTATATTCACCCCCCTCTCTAGCCATCCGGTTTCCAACACTTTGCACTTGTGAAAGGACCAACCTTGATGACTTGGTCTTTGTTCATGCCACATTGTAGAGTGACAACCGCCATCGCGTCGGCTTCACACTTTCGAGTTTGTTACACAGTCCATCTCCACGACTCAAGTTCTTTGCCTTCATCATCCATAGGAGGGGTGAATCCCTCCTTCACCGCGAACCAAGTATTGATGCCCATCATCAAGTAATACTCCATCTTTGATCTCCAATATTGAAAATCAGCGCCATCAAAGAAAGGAGGTTGGGTGATGGAAAATCCTTCTCTCAACGCCATCATGTTGATAGCTCTCGGATGTTAAGCCGTGAACAGAGCCCCAAGCTCTGATACCACTTGTTGGAACCCGGATGGCTAGAGAGGGGGGGGGGGGTGAATATAGCCAATCACATGGACTTAGACACTAATCTAATTTCTGCACTCAGAGTTATTAGTAGCACAGCGGAACGCAAGAACAGAATATACAGAAATTCAGAAAACAAAAGAAAAACAACACCACTAGCAAGATCGCTAACAAGAAGGATTTACAAGGTTCGGGGATAACTTGCCCCTACTCCTTGGCGTGCCCTTAAGGTGGGTGATCCCTTGATCGTCGGTAGATCAAGCCCCGGTTATCACCAGATAGAAAGCAACCTCCTTCTCGGTGGAGAAACCTCTCCACAGCGTTTCAATCACAGATTTAAGTTTAAGCACAAAGAAACAACAAGAAGGATCTTACTCAAGCACTTAGCAAAGACAAGAACACAACAAGCTTTCCTGAGCTCCACCCAGCGGCGATCTCACGCAAGAAACCCTTCCTCGTGTCTTCCCGCTGTCGGACTCCAAGCCTCTTGTTCTCTCCTTCAAGCGCTCAAGTAATGAATGATTGCTTCTCAGATTCTATTGCTTGCCCAAGATGATGACCTTCAGAACGTGCAAGCTAGATGTGGAGAACACAAGGCGCAGCAAGAACTTAGTTCGCGAACACTTGAACTCTTCGAACTCTGCTTCAACGAAGCCTTCTCCCGCCCTTTTGTTTCTCCACTCAGCACCAGGTAACAGCATCTCTTGCAGCCTCCAGCTGCTTCCCTGCCAACGCCAGCTACCACTGAGCCCTCCCTGGACTTCCTGAGCTCCCCTCAGCCAAGCTCCAGTCAGCAGCTCCAGTCTACAGCTCCGGCCGTTGCAACCTGAGATGGAAAACAGACAAACTTGCTCCAAGGAAAGCCTCCATTGACTTCTCCTTGAGTGTTTGAATCCTCCCCTATCACCTACAGCTTAATCAGAGTGTTAGAGCAGCATATCAAACATCATATCATATATCAGATGTTAAGCGCAGAGAATCGGATACGTTCAGATGCGATCAGAGCGTCTGATAGTGCATTTTGAATTAAAGTGATCGGTCACCGGACCGATCAGAGCACCTCCTGATCGATCGGTCCCCAATGCTCGATTAGAAATCGCGATTTCTTTGGAACTCTCCTGGATCGATCACCAGATCGATCCCAGGTTGTGGATCGATCACTCGACCGATCCACCCTTTTATCGGGCGATTTCTGAGCTTCGCAGTCCAGACCTCCTGATCGATCACCAGACCGATCAGGTCGTGATCAGACCGATCAGGCTCCGTCCTGATCGATCATAGAGAGGAACCTGCGACGCTGGATCGTTCTCCAGAACGATCTACACAGTGATCCTGATCGGTCACCAGACCGATCAGGAGCAGATCAGCAAGGGAACTCAACCTCACTGTTTGCTCCCTGATCGGTCACCAGACCGATCAGAGCCAAGCAATGGGTGAAACGCATACTCCCTGATCGGTCACCAGATCGATCAGGAGCAGTACAGTAGGTTCCCAACCTCACTGTGTGCTCCCTGATCGGTCACCAGACCGATCAGTCATCGCTGGATCGGTCACCAGACTGATCCACGAAGGAGCACCGTGCCAACTCCCTGATCGGTCACCAAACCGATCCAGGGGCTCCAACCTAGCCCTCCAAGCTAGGGATTCATCCACCTTAGCCCTCCAAGCTAAGAATTTTTCACCTAACCCTCCAAGTTGGGAATTTGAACCTAACCCTCCAAGTTAAGACTTTTCACTTAGCCCTCCAAGCTAGGACTTTTCACCCAACTCTTTCGGATTAGGACTTTCCAAACCTAGCCCTCTAAGCTAGGACCTGACCCTCCACGCCAAGACTTTTTCACTAATTCTCCAAGATGGGAATTTGCACCTAACCCTCCAAGTTAGGACTTTTCACCTAGCTCTCCAAGCTAGGACTTTTCGCCCACCTGTTTCGAATTAGAA
Source organism: Boesenbergia rotunda (assembly GCA_024364735.1). Lineage (NCBI taxonomy): Eukaryota > Viridiplantae > Streptophyta > Magnoliopsida > Zingiberales > Zingiberaceae > Boesenbergia > Boesenbergia rotunda. The sequence goes on from JAGFNQ010010112.1 coordinate 45,231, forward strand.
CTTTTCACACACCTAGCCCTCCAAGCTAGATTTTCAACACCTAACCCTCCAGGTTAGGATTTTCCAACATCTAGCCCTTCAGCTAGGATTTTCCATATCATGCCTGATCCCCGATCAGGACTTAATCATCATCAATAATCATCCACCTAAACTAAAATCGGTGTCAACACCAAAACAACAATCAGTGCCAAACTGCATCAATAATATATATATATATATATATATATATATATATATATATATATATATATATATATATATATATATATATATATATATATATATATATATATATATATATATATATATATATATATATATATATATATGTCAATGAAGATCTAATTGCAGCTTAAATATAAGTTTCCTTCCACTTGAGATATTCAAGTCATCTTGGTCATAGAGACTTATACTTTGATATCTTAAGCAAATATTGTTGGTGCAATCGACCCAAGTTTGATAGGTAGATCATGAGTTTTGATGTGTGTGTGTCAATATGATTAAGTTAGAGTTTCATGTTTATCTAATATGTGTATGTGAGTGTGCAGGGTTGCAGGATACACATTGACTTAGTTGGACGTCTTCGGGGCCGGTGAATGTTAGTAGGAGCCCTAGAGCCAATTATGTGATGATTGACTAGGAGAATTATGTATCATATTCTATCATTAATAAAGACATGTTTGATTATTATACTTACTTTGTATTCTGTGCCGAATGACTAAGTATAATAATGTCCTAGGTTGTATCGATAGTGAGATAATGTAGAGAACACTACACTAAATTATTCCTAGTCAAGCATTAATATTCAGGGACAATATTAATGCATGGAGACTAGCATGTAGGTCAACTGATGACTTGAGCTCACAAGTCATGGGTATGTGATATCAAGTTGACTCATGGGTATACATTGGAGAATGTGTACTGAATGACCCGCCATGAGAAAGTTTCATAGATTGTCATATGAGTGTCATAGACATTCTCATGTGACTATTAGTATGAATAGTCCTTAGACCTGAAGTCACTACGGTTCCCTACATAAGGAGTTATGTACTTTGGTATCGTCAAACATCACCCGTAACAGGGTGGACTATAAAGGCGATCACTGGGTATGTAATGAATTATGCGGAGGGATGTGAGTGATGTAGATGTGATCTATCCCTCCCATATGATGGGAGTGATATCTGTGGGCCCCTTGATCGAGTAGGACTACTGAAACGCATGACCATGCTCAAATGAGTCAATATGAGATATTGAGCTCATTTATTTGAGTGAGTCTACTCGGGGATCAAGAAACACAAGATTAATTGAGGATGACATGGTCTATGCCTCATTGGTCAATCTAGATATCAAGGATAGAAGGACAAGGTCATGCACTATCATAGTCACGGAGGTTTAGTCGGATCTCGACTTTTCTTGTTACTTGGGTAGCAATGATGCATTGCTAGATGCCGCTCATTGTTTATGTGTCTAAAGTGTTTAGGCGCATTGCCAACATCACGAGAACCTATTGGGTCACACACAAAGGACACAATGCTTCAGGAAAGTTGATCGACAGATCTGAGCCCGAGTTGGGAACTCGGGAGATCTGAGCCCGAGTTGGGAACTCGGGAGATCTGAGCACGAGTTGGGAACTCGGGAGACCTGAGCCCGAGTTGGGAACTCGGGAGGTCAGTTCGGGGGACTCAAGTTGGGAACTAGAGAGAGGCGAGTCGGAGCTCGGCGGGCTGAGTCGGAGCTCGGCGGACTGGGTCGGAGCTCGGCGGACTGGGTCGGGAGCTCGCCACTCGGGAGACTTGGTCGGGAGACCGAGTCGGAAGCCCGAGAGGCCCGGTCGGAGTTGCATGGAGGAAAGAGAAAAGTCTCTTTTCATTGGATGAAAAGATTCTTTTCTTGCATGGGAAAAGATGAAGAGCCACATGAAAAGATGTGCTTTTTATTGGGAAGCCAAAGAGACACAAACCTCTTCATATTCATGGGATGATTATAAAAGAGGGCCTTGTGACTTTGGATGAGGTCTTCTTCTTGCCTTAGCTTTTCCCCTTCCCTTCCTCTCTTCTTCCTCTCCTCCACTCTTGGCCGAAATCTTATTGTAAGGTTCTTGGTGTTTTCAAGCTACCTCAAGTTGCTAGCACAACTAAGGTAGTTCTCCCGAAGTTGAGAGATTGTGTCCGTGTGGATACGAATATAGGCACGGACGCTTGAACGTGCAAGAGATCCGGCGCATCTTGGATGAGCGGGATAACCGAAGGGCACGCTTCAAAGGTATAAACAGTAGATAAATCTATTAGATAGATAGATTTGTACGAGTTTTCTTTCGTATGGATCGCTCGTGGGTTCTTGTTTCCGCTGCGTTTTTATTATTTTGTGCCGGGAGAACCCAACAGTGAAGAATGACATGGAGGCAAGCCGAGGGCTTGTGTGCGCATTTGAGGGACCATGGACAAAGCAGGGACGATGAACCGAGGGAAGCGGACTTCGAGGCATACGTGAAGGGTGGCATGGGAGACGAGTCATGGGCTTGCGTGCATCCAAAGGACGAGAGCCAAAGTCGAAGAGGGCTTGAAGGCAACAGGCCGAGACTACTGAATAAAGAGTCGACTAAGTCATAAGGGTTTGAGTGCTGAGGGATTGTACTCGGGTAGAAAAACCCTGGGACTAAGTCGTGACGGTTCGAGTGTGGAGAGAAATATACTCGGGAAGGGAAACCCTAGGCTTAGAGGGTTAGCAGTCGATTGATGCTTGATCAGTCGACTGAGGTAGAGCACAGAAATATCAGCCGACTGATAGTTGATCAATCGACTGGGAAGTCGACTGGTAGAGGCCTGAATTCGAAACGTCAGGCGGCGATATTCGAATTCAGAGTGGATTAGTCGACTGGTGTTGCACCAGTCGACTGGTAATGGTCAAAATAGGATCGAGCTCTATTTAAGGGAGCTCGTGTTTGATTACTGTTCTTTGGCGAAACAAGTTTGGTAAGAGCCTGTTAGTAGCCTACAAGTGCTCAGGTCATGTCAAAGGTTTGTGGTGAGGTTTCTCCACCCACAAGGAGCGACAAGAGATAGTCGGAGGTGCTCCAGGGAATCATCCACCGAAGGATCGGGATTGTCCACCCCGCGGAGTAGAAGTTTCAACTCCGAACCACGTAAATCGGTGTGTCTTTCTTATTTGTTAGGTTTTGGTTTTTATTTTTGTTATTCCGCTTGCGTACTAACCATTGTAGGGAGACAAAATCGAAAAATTGCTATTCACCCCCTCTAGCAAGACGACAAGGTCCCAACAAGTGGTATCAGAGCAAGGTTCGCTCATCTACGGACTAACCGCCGAGAGAGCAAAAAGCTAGAGGAGATGATGATTGAAGAAAAATGAGGTGATGACATCAATGCTCCGCCTTCCTACGATCGCGAGAGTTTCCAGTATTGGAAGATGCGGACGAAGGCATGGTTCGGGATGGATTGGAATAACATGATCGTGCTAGAAGAGCCAATTGAAATTCCAAAAGAAAAACATGGGAAAAAGCTCTGACCACGATATTGGAACAAGGAGCAACAAGCACATTCAAAGGCAAATGAAAAGGTAATTTCAATATTATTGAATATTTTGCCTAATGATATAATTAGCGATGTAGGTGAATACAAAAATGCACACGAATTATGGAACAAAGTAATTGCTCTACATGAAGACCCTACACAAGCTCAAATAGTAGAAGAGCCCAAGGAAATGAGCTCAATGGTCCAAGAAGAGGAGAAGGACCAATCAAATGAAGAAAGAAACTCAATATCCGAGGAGGGAGAGAAAGCAAAAGTAGATTCATCCATCTCATCAAGCGAAGTGACACAAGAAAGTGAAAGATCATCCACTTCATCAAGAGAAGAAGAGGATGTCTCCACTTCAAGGATTGAGGGGGAGGTGAGACCACCCTCAATACCGGAGCAAGAAGAAGCAACCACCTCCACCAAAGCAAGATCCAAAGACAACATCATTTGCTTTGGGTGCAACAAGAAGGGACACTACAAGGACAAGTGCTCATTAGGTAAAAAGGAGGTAAATCCTAAACCCAAGTCAATTCCTTTAAATTCTAACATGAGTTGTAGGGATGGTGCGAAGAAAGAGAAAAAACATATAAGGTGCTACACGTGTGGGGAGCTAGGACACTACCACACCAAGTGCTCAAGGAAAGGAGAATTCAAGAAATCGGGGCATTTGAGGAAGTGGGAGAAGGAGGAGAAGAAGAAAAACTCATATCAAGGGGGAGCTATAAGGGTAAGAAAGGTAATCTCTAACTTTAAGCATTTTTCAAATTCCTCCATGCATGTTAAAAGTAATGAGAATTATTTGTTGGTGCAGGAAGCACCATATCGAACCTTGTTTTGATATTGGCAAAGGATTCAAAGTTAAGTATTGTGTGTGATCTAATGTTGTTACTCAAGTGTGCAGAGACAAAGCCCTAGCGAAGGACTGCTAGGCACTGGCCAAGGAATGCCAGGGTAAAAAGCCCTAGCGAAGGACTGCTAGGCACTTGGCGAAGGACTGCCAGGTTACAAAGCCCTAGCGAAGGACTGCTAGGCAACTGGCGAAGGACTGCCAGTATCCAAGACCTAGCGAAGGACTGCTAGGCACCTGGCGAAGGACTGCCAGTATCCAAGACCTAGCGAAGGACTGCTAGGCACTGGGCGAAGGACAGCTCGGTATCCAAGACCTGGCGAAGGACCGCGAGGCAAAAGTCCAACCAGAGGAACGGTTGGCATCAGGTAAACTCTCCCGAGAGGAGTAGGTGAGGACGCGTTCCCCGTAGAGGGAACAGTAGGCGTCGGTTCGACCTAGGGCTCCATTTTGGAGGCCCAAAGTCAGAACCAAGACAGCTAAGGCTGTATTAACATAATACTCTAATGTTTTATATTGTTTTAGACTAACCCTGGATGCAGGGCCGAAGGAACGTGTGTCTACAGCTCAGAATGCCCAAAAGAGAGAGGCAAGTAACTGAGCAAGGCGCCCTCAGTGTCCAGGGCGCCCCCAGGGGCAACACAAAACAAGCGAAGCAACAAAGGCTTCGGCTGCTCAGCGCCCAGGGCGCCCTCAGCGCCCAGGGCGCCCTCAGCAGCCAAGGCGCCGCGCGCCTAAGCCAGCGAAGCCAATCACCCTTATTCAGCCGAGATGCCCGCGAGGAAGGAGTAAAGCAGGGCGCCCTCAGCGTCTAGGGCGCCCCCAGTGTCAAACCTCATCCCTATTCGAGTGGGATAGAGGTTGACCGAGCTAATCTCGGATCAAGTGACACGTGGGGGGGGCGCCCCCGACGTCCAGGGCGCCCCTAGGTGCTATAAATAGCACCCAACGCCCAGGCTTCCAAGAACATCTCGAACACAACGCTTCTACGCTCTTCTGCTCTCACGCCTTGCTCCAGAAACTGTCCAACTCGAGCCGACGACGTCCCACTGCTCTGGAAAAGGTCAACCCACAATCGGACGTCGGTAAAAGAAGAGCATTTCTAATTATTTAGTTTACCGCACTAAATTTGTAAATCAATTCTTGTAAACTCTTATTGCGCCTAATATAGAATTGCCCAAAGTAAACGATCAACGACCGTGGGCCTTGGAGTAGGAGTCGACCCAGGCTCCGAACCAAGTAAAATCGATAGCGTCTCTGTGTGATTGTTTTCTTAATTTCCGCTGCGTACTTGCTCTATGTTTTCTGAAAAATGATTTCCGATATTCACCCCCCCTCTATCGGTTCTCTCGATCCAACATTATTTACCTATGCAAAATTTTGGTTTTAGATATTGTGACAGAAATAGGGTTAATACTACCTATCAAAATCCTAAGGAATCTATGTATCATGATAAACATAGGATTTTTGGACTTAAGGATCAAGGCATTAACCCAAAGAAAGGGAGACACATGCCTAGACAAATGGGTAGGTCTAGAAATGTCCAAAATGGACATGGTGAGGCTAAGGTTAAGAACCTAGAAAGGGAAAACCAAGTCTTGAGGGCAAGGCTTGATAAATTAGAGAAAACCCTAGAAAGATTCACTAGTGGATCTAAGGGTTTAGGCATGATGTCGGGTAGTCAAAACCCCAACAATGATAGACCGGGTCTAGGATACCAACCTAGTAAATCAAATGCTATTAAGAAATCACATGCAAGGATGTCATATGACTATGGCAAGGGGAAGACCAAAAATGGCAAGGAGAAGTCATTTAAAGGAGAGAAGAAGAATGTAACCAAGGACTAGGTGTATAGAGTTAAGAAAGTTAGGGAGGTAGGTCAAGAAGTACCGGAGGTACACATGTGTAACCTTGCCATGATAGATGAGCCACCTAGGGAGGTGACTAAGGCTAAGAGCTCTAGGGGGAGCTCTAGGACTCAAGTTGGGATCCGCGGTCAATGGATCTCAAGAGGGTTTTTTCAAAAGGATTAGGTGAATTATGGAATGTGCCAAAGGATTTGGAGACAAATTTGAGACTTAATTCTAGGGATTTGACACACTAAAAGTATGGTTTCATGCAAAAATATGATAATGGAGCTACATTGCATGAAAATTAGTTCTTAATGTGGAAATGTCATATAAATCAATGCTAAGGATGCATTGAGGTTGGGGATGAGAAGATACATTAAGGAGAGATCAAAATTGGGACTTTAGGTCAATGTTCAATTGAACCATTTAGGTAGTTTTGAGTTTTGTGTCAATCTTGGGATTGATGATAGATTTAATTTTAAATATATTTTTCTCAAGTATACATGGGTGTCACAAATCTCTCCACAAAGTTTTGAAATTTTTGGAAATTTATAAAATTAGTTATGCGTTTCTGAAACTAGGTCTGAAATACTGAAAATGTAGGGTATCAGTCGACTGATGCAGAGGCAGTCGACTGATCCTGTTGACCTCAGAAAATAGGATATTCAATACAACAGTCGACTGGCCCTGGGGCAGTCGACTGATCTTTCTGTTCAGTTTATCAGTCGACTGACCCTGAGGCAGTCGATTGATGCTGTGAGTTTTTAAAAGAAAACCCCGCGCGGGGGGCGACCGAACCTAGGGTTTCAGCACCGCCCCTTGCGACTTCTCTTCTCCCTCGACCTCCCAAGCTGTTCCAAACCTTCCCAAGGTCCTCAAATCGTGTTCCTAGCCTTCCTTCCATCTTAGATCCAAGACTAGGGCAAGGAAAACCTTCTCCTTAAGTCAATCTCAATCATTCACCATCATGAAACAACCGGAGAAACGGTAATGGATTATTTGCTATATTTTTATCATTTACTTCGTGATTCATGACTAACTCTTTAATTTGTGCATGTTTACCATGTCTTGTCTTCTTGATTGGGTCATTGTTGGTACATGCATGTGTGGGTTGCATTTAGGGCTAGGGCAAAGAAGAGGGTTGGTGAGGGTTCATCCCAACAACAGTCCTTAGATCCTGCGGCACCTCGATTCCGTTCCGAGGCTTGCCAGCGAGTATTTAACAATGCTAACTTTATTTTGATGAATTGTCGTTATCTCAATGAAACATACTTTCAGGAGATCACTCCTCATATTATTGAGATAATCACGCATTTTGGGTTAGAGAAGTTAGTATACTGTCAACATTATGTCAATTTTGACCTATGCAAGGAATTTTATGTCAATCTTATATGTACTGATACCCATGACGGGACATATAAGTTTATGGTACAGGGAGTTACTATTCCTTTAACACCTGCATTATTAGGAGCATTTTTAGGGTGTAGGTGTCGGATAATCTGTTTACTTGTTTCCCCATTGTCACTGAGCCACTGACCTTGGCCAATGTCACCATTGATCAAATTCATCGTTATTATTTTAATAATCCTCAACCTCCTCTAGAGCGCATCTTTATAGCTAAGCGCATGAGTCCAGTTAGCAACATTTTGTACAAAATTGTCTTAGATTGCATTCTGCCTATTGTCACCAAGGGGAGGTCAAAGATCCGACTACCTCACTTGGTGATGATGTATGCTCTAGAGAGGAGACTAGACATTAACATCGCCCACCATATATTTGCATCCATTGCCCATTTTCGCATGAAGTCAATAGGAAGCTCTACATGCCGTTCGGTCATATTTTGACCGAATTCTTTCAGTCTAGAAGTATTAGAGTCGTCAGAGGTCAGATTCATCAGCTATCAAAGGACTACAACCAAATAGGTTCTCGACAGCTCTCCTTGGCTGGGATCGAGAGGTGCCAGGGAGTGATGGTCTGGCGATGTCGTCCTGATTCTTCCAGCTCTGACGATGATGAAGAGGCTGCTCCTGCTGCTACTCCTACTAGGATTACAGAGGAGCGATTCTCCCGATTGGAGGCAAAGGTTAATGGACTCAGGGAGGATTGTCAGACTTTTCAGCAGCACCAGGAGGGTCTCAGAGGCGACTTTCAAAGGTTCCAGCAGCGCCAGGACGAGATGTATGAGATGATACAACACTGGAACCTTATGTATCAGGCGTCTCCTCCTCCTCCAGGCGATAACAAGTAGGCTCAGCTTGATTTGGTAGTGATAGTGTTAAGAGTGTATTCAGCTTTAGTATTCATTTATCTCTCAAACACTATATTTGGTAGTGATAGTTTTGATTCTGGCTCACATGTTTAATGTCATTTGTTTACCAAAGAAGTAAGCTGCATCAAAGAACTCTTGATCTCCTTTTGTTTGTTAGAAATCATTTGGACTTCATTCACTCCTCTAGTGGAAAGAGCTCTACTTCCAAATTATTGTGAATTTTTTGCCATGTTTGAAATTAATTCTCTAGCCTGATCTGGTGTCTTGTTCACTAAAGCTCCTCCAGCTGCAACATCAATCATAATTCTATTCATCTGAAGTAGACCCTCATAGAAATACTAAATAAGTAGTTGCTCACTGATCTGGTGTTGTGGACAACTTGAGCACAGCTTGTTGAATCTCTCCCAATAATCATATAGGGTCTCTCCCACTACTTGTTGAATACCACAAATACTTTTTCTGATAATAGCAGTTCTTGAGGCTGGAAAGTACTTTTCTAAAAATGTTTTCTTCATGGCTATCCAATTTGAAACATGTCCAGTAGGCAAATAATAGAACCAATCCTTAGCTGCCCCAGTCAAAAAAATGGAAATGCCCTCAACTTGATATCCTCTTCAGAAATCCCTTGAGGCTTCATGGTTGGAGCATATTGTTGGATCGAGTAAACACGATAGAAGGGGCGGGGTGAATATCGTGAAAACGTTTCGGATTGAAAAGAGAAAGTACGCAGCAGAATTTAAACAAAACACACACAGAACTCAAGTTGTTTTACTTGGTTCGGAGTCGCGTTCGGCTCCTACTCCAAGGCCCACGGTCCGTGACCGTTTACTGCTGGCAATTCTATATTAGCGCAAAAAGGTTATAGAAATTATTACAATATGAGTGCAGTAACTAAACAAATGTACTCTTCATTACCGACGCTCGATGTGGATCGTTCTTCGGAGCAGAGGGTCGTCATCGGCGCTAGAATGCCAAGAACGGAGTTTGCCAGAGCAAAGCACTTGAACGAAGAGAGTAGAGGCGTTGGAAAAAGTGTTTTCGAAGCCTTAGGGGTCGAGCCCCTTTTATACTGCTCCTGGGGGTGCCCTGGACGCTGGGGGCGCCTGACACGTGCCTACGGATCCGAGAAACCTCATCCGCAGCTCGGTCAGCGCTTATCCCTCCAGAATCGGCCTCAGAGCTGACGGGGGCGCCCGGTACACTGGGGGCGCCCCGGTTGACTTGGTCTGCTGGCTTCTCGGCTGATTTCGCTTCAATCACTGGTTGGCTTGGACCCAGGGCGCCCGAGACCATCAGGGCGCCCGGGACCTTGAGGGCGCCTGTCCCAGTAAGCTTCCGAAGCGATTCTTGCTAAGCTGTTCGTTTGGCTTTGACCTTGGCGCCCGGGACCTCCCGGCGCCTAGCCCAGCTGCTGCCCCTCTCCTTTGGGGCATTCTGAGCTGCAGAAACACGTTCCTTTGGTCCCTGCATCCAAGGTTAGTTCCACAACAAACAATGCAAGAAAGGTTAGATTTTTTTACAGTCGTAGCTGTCTTGGTTCTGACTTCGGGTCTCCCAAATGGAACCCTAGGTCGAACCGACGCCTAATATTCCCTCGACGGGGAACACACCCTCACGTACTTCTCTCAGGAGAATTTACCTTTTGCCAACCGGCTCCTCCGGTTGGACTTTTGCCCAGCTTTACTCACCAGGTCTTCATGCCCAATCCGCGACCAGGTCTTAGTGCCCACCTTCAGAGCAGGTCTTCGGTGCCCAGCCCCCGGCCAGGTCTTAGTGCCAAATTCCTCGAACCAGGTCTTCGGTGCCCAGCCCTCGACCAGGTCTTAGTGCTCAGTCCACAACCAAGACTTATTGCCCAACCTTATGTCAGGACTTAGTTGCCCAGCCCACGGCCAGGACTTATTGCCCAACCTTATGTCAGGACTTAGTTGCCCAGCCCGCGGCCAGGACTTATTGCCTAGATCAACTAGGACTTTTCTGCACACATGAGTAACTTTATTAGATCACAAATAGTACTTAACTTTGAATCCATTGCCAATATCAAAACTGTTGGTGTAGAAAGCACCAAAGTCAAACCTGTGTTTTGATAATGGCAACGGAGTTCAAAAGTTAAGTCTTACTTGTTATCTAACATGTCACTTGAGTGTGCAGAGTAAAAAGCCCTAGCGAAGGACTGCTATGCACTGGCGAAGGAATGCCAGAATGAAAAGCCCTAGCGAAGGACTGCTAGGCACTGGCGAAGGAATGCCAGAAGTGAAAAGCCCTAGCGAAGGACTGCTAGGCACTGGCGAAGGAATTCCAGAATGAAAAGCCCTAGCGAAGGACTGCTAGGCGCCAGGCGAAGGACAGCTTGGGACTGAAGCCCTAGCGAAGGAATGCTAGGCACCGGGCGAAGGACAGCTCGACATCCAAGACATGGCAAAGGACCGTCAGGTAAAAGTCCAACCAGAGGAATGGTTGGCATCAGGTGCATTCTCCCGAGAGGAGTAGGTGAGGACGCGTTCCCCGTCGAGGGAACAGTAGGCGTCGGTTCGACCTAGGGTTCCATTTTGGAAATCCAAAGTCAGAACCAAGACAGCTAAGGCTGTATAAAACTAACAACTTACTGCTTTATGTTGTTTTCGGACTAACCCTGGATGCAAGACCAAAGGAACGAGTGTCTGCAGCTCAGAGAGCCTCAATGGAGTGAGGCAGCAGCTGAGTAGGGCGCCCTGAGTGTCCAGGGCACCCCCAAGGTAAAGATGAAACAAATGAAGCAAAAAGGAGACTCGGTTGAATACTGGCCGGGGCGCCCCCAGCAACCAGGACGCCCTCAACGCCCAGGGCGCCCTCAGCAGCCAAGGCACCCCGCGCCTAAGCCAGCGAAGCCAATCACCCTTATCCAGCCGAGACGCCCGCGCGGAAGGAGTCAAGCAGGGCGCCCCCAGCATCCAGGGCGCCCCCAGTGTCAAACCTCATCCCTATTCGAGTGGGATAGAGGTTGACCGAGCGAATCTCAGATCACGTGACACGTGGGGGGGGGCGCCCCCGACGTCCAGGGCGCCTCGAGGTGCTATAAATAGCACCCAACGCCCAGGCTTCCAACAACAACTCGAACACAATGCTTCTACGCTCTTCTGCTCTCGTGCCTTGCTCCGGAAACTGCCCAACTCGAGCCGACGACGTCCCGCTGCTCCGGAAAAGGTCAACCCACAATCGGACGTCGGTAAAAGAAGTGTCTTTTTAATTATTTAGTTTACTATGCTGAATTTGTAAATCAATCCTTGTAAACTATTATTGCGCCTCATATAGAATTGCCCAAAGTAAACGGTCAATGATCGTGGGCCTTGGAGTAGGAGTCGACCCAGGCTTCGAACCAAGTAAAATCGATAGTGTCTCTGTGTGATTTTGTTTTCTTAATTTCCGCTGCGTACTTGCTCTAAGTTTTTCCGAAAAACGATTTTCGATATTCACCCCCCCCCTCTATCGGTTCTCTCGATCCAACAAGTGGTATCAGAGCGGGGAAGTTCAAACTTGGTGCAACCACCAGTTTGAAATTTTTTTTTCGGATTTTTATTTTATTTTTCTCATTCGAATTTTCTTTAAATATTTCGTTCGAATTTTCTTTTTCTCGTTAATCGAGGTTGGTGCAACACCCCTCGCTATTTCATTTTATTCATCCCGCACTACTAATCCAAGACCTAATCTTGGAAAAAAAAATTTAGTTTTCTATTTCAGATTAAATGGCCATGCAAGAAGGATTTAGCACCGCCAGACCTCCACTTTTCAGTAGAGAAGACTTTTCTTACTGGAAAAGTTGAATGGAGGTCCACCTGAAAACTCAGGTGGACATGTGGATCATCATCCAGTTCGGACTGGAAATCCCCAAAAATGCCGAAGGAGTACCGCAGACCTACTCAGAATGGGACAACGCCCTGAAGCGCAAAATTGAAGCCGATGCAAAGGCGACCCAAACTCTCCAATGTGGATTGACAACAGAGGAGCTGAACCGGGTAGGCCCCTTCAACAGTGCTAAGGAGTTGTGGGCAAAATTGATCAAGCTGCACGAAGGAACATCAGATACTCGGATCAGTAAAAGGGATCTGCTCCTGAACAAACTATACACCATCAAGATGGCCGACAATGAAACAGCAGCCCAACTCCACGCACGCATACAAGAATTGATGAACGGTCTTCACACCTAATAAGGTACGCCCTAAATGCTTTCCTTAGAAATACCTTGTGGGCATCTATGGTAGATGCATACAAGGTTTCAAGGGATCTATCTAAAATTAAATTAGATGAATTGTTTTCTGAGTTAGAACTTCATGAACAGACTAACTGCAATATGGCCGAGAAAGGAATTGCCTTTGTTGCAGGAAAAATTAGAAGACCGACAAAGAAGAAACCTCAACCTGAACCTGAGTCTAACTCAGACTCAGATGCAGAAGACGAAGATGGAGATCAATCTGAGCTGGTCCGACTGGCCCGAAGCTACTATAAAAAATTGAAAAACCAAGTCAACACATGGAGGACAAGCCGAAGAAAGGACGAACCAGCTGAACCCGCGAATAACAAAAACAAGCCCAACGCAACCTGCTACGAGTGCAAGAAGAAGGGCCACTACAAGACGGAGTGTCCAAACCTAAAGGAGAACAAAAAGACAAGAAGAAAGAAAGCACTCCAAGCAACCTGGGACGAATCTTCATCAGAAGAAGAAGAAGAACCCCAGTCGAACCTACTAGCGCTGACCGCTTCAGAAGAAGTCGAGATCGAGTCAGAGTCAGAAAAGGACGACGGCAGACTAACCTTTTCAGAAGACGGTGAAATCAAGGTAAGCGGTTTCAATAAAAGTCAATTGAACGAACTTATTTCTTATCTCTCTCGAGATTTGGCGAAAGCCAAACTCCGAGTCGAATCCCTCCGACAGGAAGTAAAACTCCTGAAAGAGGGAGCTGACTCTAAATCCTTAACCGAGAAAGTTCAAGAAGGAACTCCTACTCAAGTTGAAAAACTTGAGAAAGAGAACTCCTCCCTGAAAACTCAGGTTAAGGATCTTAGAGCGGCCTTAGAACGATTCACTTCTGGTTCCAAGGGTCTTGACATGATTCTTGGAAAACAGAAGTTCGTTCTAAATCGATCCGGACTTAGCTATAGAACCAAATCCCGACAAAGATCTTACTTTGCTGTACTGAATCAGTCCAGAGGTAAAGTTAAGACATGGGTACCAAAACTATGCCTGAACAAACCAACTGGATCAAATCAGTATTGGATCCCCAAGGACAAGATTCACATCTTGCCTAATCATTATCGTGGCTATAGTCCAGGGGGAGCCAAATTAAAAACTATTTTTATTGTTAAATAAAATTTAATTCTTGCAATTTGCCTGATTGATTGTTTATTTAAATTTCTGTAATTTACCATGCTTAGACTTAGGTTAGTTTAAGGACTAAACAAACTTTAACTGAAATTTGAAAACATAGTATTGGGTGGAGGTGAGATGATAGTACGTTAGGGAAACCAATTCTAATAAGATCAAGTTCACTTGGTCTCTTTAGACTGGTGAAACTAGCCGAAGCTACCGATCCAAAATCCAAACTAGTTAGACCAGAACTTTTTCAAAGATTAATTTTGAAAATGAAACTTCATTAAACGGCTTTGTCAAGGAAAGGGTTGATGATCCAATAAGGCTACGGCCAAAGAAGGCCTAGTGCCTCGCCAAGACCTGGAAGCCAATTTTTGAATTTCAAATTCAAATTACTTTTTGTAAAATTCAAATCTAACACAATTTTCAGTTAAGTATAGATTCAAACATCTCCTTTCAAAATAAATTGAAATGTTTTCAAAAATTAATTAAGATTTTCAAAATAAATGATGGTTTTCAAAAATTCTTTTATTAAAACCTGTCTCACAAAACCTATAAGGCTAACGTGATTGAGAACCATAGACTGGGTGAGACAGCAAACATAATGAAGACTTATTCAATATATGCATTTTGTTTAACATTTAGTTTAGGACGGCATTGAAATAATGCAGGTCAACCCTTTGTCAAAATAGTCAAACTATGGTCAAAGAAGTCAAACTACGGTCAAAGCAGTCAAACCACGGTCAGTGTAGACAAACCTTGGTCAAAACACTCAAATCGGGTCAAATCTGGACAAATCTTGCGGGCGCCCCGAGGCTGTGGTCAAAAGTTGTCATCTGCCACTGCATGCTGACCAGGGCGCCCTGGTTCTCCCGGGCGCCCTCGTATAGTCCTTCAAAGGCAGAAAGCTGCCTAAAGGCAGCTGCAGCCCCGTCCAGGGCGCCCTCGTCAGGCGGGGCACCCTCGCCAGACAGGGCGCCCTCCCGATAAAGGGCGCCCGAAACTGCCCTATAAAAAGGGTTCCATGCCCCTTCTTCTCTTCACACTCAAACCACTCCTTCTCCTAAACTCTCTACTTTCCAAGAGATCTTGTAACCCTCTCAAGCTCTCATCTTCAACAATGCCTCCCCGAGCAGCCCGGTATAATTTTTAATTAAGTTAATTTCTTTTCAATTTTTCTCTAAATGCATACTTTCTTTAAATACACATTCTTTCTCTTAGAAGTCGCCGACCAAACCAGGCTCCTCTGATCATCCCGGTCCCTCGTCCTATATTTGTTTAGTATTGTACCAGTACCTATTTGACTGCCCCTACTCAGTAGGGTTGACTTATGTTTGACTGTATGACTGTGTTGACTATTCTATGTTGACTAGCTTATTAGTACTGGTTTCTTGTCTATTCAGCAGTTAGGATTGTGCTCTGTAGAATAGATTAACTCTACTGTCGATTTTCTTACTGCTTTACTTGATTTAAAAATCAGTTTCTAAAAATAGAATTTTGAAAAACTGTTTTACTTAATTTAAAAATCGGTTTGTTATAAATCTTTTTCGACTTAGTTTTCTTTCAAAACTACCCCCTTTCAAAACTAAGGCTTTTTCGCAAATGGACTTAGCTTAGGCCCTAACCCTAGAACTGCATGCACCTATAGAATTAGAAGCCAGCATCTCACAAGCACCTTAGGGTACTTTTGGTTGATAACCTAGAAAGGGTTGAGATGCTTAGGTCCTTGCCTTAATTCAAGATGCTTTAAGTCAGTGCATCTGCAGTAATTGGGGCACTAAATACAACTTATACAACAATCAAGTTAAGTGTCAAGTTTAGAAAATCTAACTTGAACAGAAACACTTAACTTGACTAACCCTAGCGAAAACTACTGCTTATAACAGTTAGTAAGTAGCTAAATGGGTTAAACATGTCCCTAAGAAAATTAACTGATTTGGTCTAAGTCTTGGCTCCGTACAGCAAAATTATACGAATATTTTTCCTTTATGAAAGTCATTTCTTTTATGCAATTTAATTTCTGCAATATCTATCTGTTTTTGATATATGTAAAGGGGGAGAGATAGGAAAGGAAAGAGTTCAAATTTTTTTTCAAAATCTCAAAATCTTTTTCAAAAAGTTAGCTACTTTTCAAAGCTTTTCAAAAACTTTTCTAGAAGTACTTAAGTTTTTTAAGCTTAAGTTTTTCAAAACTTCCATAAGTACTTTAAGCTTAAGTTTTTCAAAACTTCCATAAGTACTTTAAGCTTAAATTTTTTTCAAAACTTTTATAAGTACTTGATAAGCGTCATTTTGTTGATCATTTCATATGCTTAAATCCGTATTTGACCCATATTTTACTTGTATAATTGTGGATTTACTCTAGATTCTAGGATTTATACTCTTTTTGGACTTAATTGCAAATTTTGATATTTTCGAGTTGTTTTGTCACTTAATTTTTGATCTACTCTTGTAGGCTTGAAGGGATCATGGACCTAGGTCAGGTTGGGTCAAATGTTGAGTCAAAAGTGGACTAGATCAAGTGGTCAAGCTTCGCATCATTTGGACCGTCCAATGCAAGAACGGTTAGATCTAGACCATCTGAGAACTTCTGATCAATCCGAGATGGGGTTAAGGCTAATCGAGCGATCAGATCAAGATCTGAAGGTTTCAGCTCAATCGGAGATCATCTAACCGTTGGATCACGATCAGAGGGATCTAGACCATCCATTTCAAATATCAGCTTGATCTGAGCCATCCGCTATAGATCTGGCAGATCTGAGCTACCACGAGGATGATCCTGACCTCTGATCGAGATCTGGAAATTTTGAATCAAATCGGACAAGGATCCACCGTTGGATGAAGGGAATTAATATCGGCCGTCCAATGTTTAACTACTTAAACTGAAAACAGAGCCCGATCTCGGCGTCGCGTCTTCTCAGTTCTTCAGCTCATTTCTTCAGTTCTTCATGGTTTTCCTTGTGATTTTCTTCAGTGGAGGCGTGGCCAACTCGATCACGATCTTGGAGCAAGATCTGGATCCTTGGAAGAAACTCTAATGGAATTTCTATCTCGGTTTTGCATCAGATCAGGGGTTGAGTGAGGGTTTCATCAATTCCTGATTTCTGATTGAATTGATTGCGATTGTGAGCAGTTTTCTTTGATCGGAGCTATCTGGAGGGTCTCTGGAGCACTCTGATCATCAACCAATCTTTCCAGCAGCCTTACGTCACAGGATCAAGGAGATCGGATTGGATTTCCAGCTGTGTGCAATTCTGAGATCAGATCTGACTTGGAGCTAAATTCTCAGCGATTTGCGAGTTTAAGGGGTTCTTGACTTGCCCTTGCGTGACGAACAATGTGGTCTTGAGACAAGGATTGGTCGAGGCTTAGTTTAATTGCATTTCTTCTTGTTTGTAGCTGTAATTTCAATTACTGCTCTGAATTCTGTTTCTGTTTCGATTTAGCTGCTGTAAGTTTCAATTCTGAATTGTTCTAGTGTTTAATTAGGTTTCATTCTGCAAAGTAAGTAGTTAGATAGCTTAATTAGAGATCAATTGTACTCGAATCTAGTTGTTTTGTAGTTGAATCGTTTCTGAATTTAGATTCGTTTCTTTAATTCTGTTTAAACTGTAGCGTATCAGTCCCAGTTTCGATTTCTGAATTTTGTGTCAAGCAGACTTTAGTTCTTCTTCTGCATTTGCCCATTGCAGTTGTCTCATTTACAAGCTATTGCATTCAGCTTTTGCATTTAATTCGAGATTTTGCTTTGCACATTAGTTTAAAGCTGCATTTCAGTTTCAATTCTGCACAAGTTCAGTTTTAAGGCTGCATTGTTTCAGCTGTAGCTTCTGAATTTCGAGCTAAGTAAACCTTAGTTGCCTTATTTCTTATCTGAACAGTGGATGATGCATTCATATCTAGCTTGTTTTGTTATGATTGATCTGCAGTTGTAGTGTCTTTGCAAATCTGAAACGTTTCTGCATTTTTCCATTTCTGCACTGTTTGCACTTCATTTCTGAACTTTCTTCTTTCAGTTTTCAGTTCATTTTAATGATAGCTCACCTGTCCAGCTGAGGAATTAGTTGCGTATCAGTTTCTGTCTTTTTATTCTGCGTGCCAACTTAAATAACTGCGCACCAGTTTGTCATTCAGTTCTTAGATTTTGTGTTAAGTGATGTCTAGGTTTTGTTCCCTGATTTTATATTGAAGTGATCTCATTTTCATAGCAATTGGTATAGGTCTCTGCAATTGGTTCCAGCTACATTGCATGTATCAGCTTTTGTTTTAGCATTCAGATTTGTCAATGTTCTGCAGTTTGTCCTGAAATAGTTATAGTGGACTTATTCATTCAACCTAGTACTGCAAACTCCTTCCTTTAAGTTTTTGTAAGGTTCCTTTAAGTTTTGCATACTATTTCTGCCAGCCAACTAAATTTCTGCGATTCCCAATTACCATTTCTGCATTTGTATCAGTGAGCTTTGCATTGAAACTTAATTGCACTGGAAATCAGATAACTTGTATGACTTGCGCATCCAATTCATGTTGCATTTCGTTCTTGCACATTTATGTCCTGCACTAGCTTGATTTCAATTAAATACTTACTCAATTCTGAATATTTCCATCCCTGTGTTTACTTCCATTGAAAGCATATCTTTTTAAGCTTCATTGCACAGTTAATAGTCTGTAGTTAGTTCAATTGTTGGCACTTCAATTTCTTTAATTGTTATTCCCTTGTTTAGTTCACTTGGTTAATTTTCCATTCCTTCTCATTGCATTTTTCTTGTCCATTTGAAACCAAACACCATATTTAATTTGAAACCCAAAACTCTTGACGACACATAAACTCGAGCACGAATTGAACAACTTGAACTAACCCTTGAAAAAATACGACCTGTGGCCCCTTTACTACGCTTTTATTCTTTGATTGCAAAAAGGGTTTCCAGCAGCTTTATAAATTCTAAATTCTGACGGATCCACATATTTCGTGACAACTTTAATTAGCTAAATTGGGTCCATCAATACTTTAAGCTTAAGTTTTTTCAAAACTTCCATAAGTACCTTAAGTTTTTCAAAACTTCCATAAGTACTTTAAACTTAAGTTTTTTTCAAAACTTTTATACGTACTTTAAGCTTAAGTTTTTTCAAAACTTCCATAAGTACCTTAAGTTTTTCAAAACTTCCATAAGTACTTTAAGCTTAAGTTTTTTCAAAACTTTTATAAGTACTTTAAGCTTAAGTTTTTTCAAAACTTCCATAAGTACCTTAAGTTTTTCAAAACTTCCATAAGTACTTTAAGCTCAAGTTTTTCAAAACTTCCATAAGTACTTTAAACTTAATGTACTAAGTACTTAAATTGTTTCAAAGTTTACTAAGTGCTTAAGTTTTGCAAATCCTACTAAGTACTTAACTTAAAAGTTTTCAAAAACTTGTGAGTACTTTAAACTTAAGGCTTTAAATTTTTGTTAAGTACTCTAAACTCATGTTTTCAAAAATTCCTCAATGAACTTTTAAAACTTAAGTTATCAAAAGATTTCCAAAGTATTTAAACTTAAGTTTTCAAAGTGCAAAATCATTCTAAGTAAAGTTTTTTAAACTTAGAACCCCATGACGTTTTTGAAAAATCTAGGGGGAGATTCCCTCCAGGGGGAGGGAACAAATTTTTATGCTTTTGATTAAACATAACTTTTTGAACTAGGGTTGCCATAAATCAAAAATGGGGAGATTGTTGGTGCAGAAAGCACCAAAGTCAAACCTGTGTTTTGATAATGGCAACGGGGTTCAAAAGTTATGTCTTACTTGTTATTTAACATGTCACTTGAGTGTGCAGAGTAAAAAGCCCTAGCGAAGGACTGCTAGGCACTGGCGAAGGAATGCCAGAAGTGAAAAGCCCTAGCGAAGGACTGCTAGGCACTGGCGAAGGAATTCCAGAATGAAAAGCCCTAGCGAAGGACTGCTAGGCACCAGGCGAAGGACAGCTTGGGACTGAAGCCCTAGAGAAGGAATGCTAGGCACCGGGCGAAGGACAGCTCGACATCCAAGACCTGACAAAGGACCGTCAGGCAAAAGTCCAACCAGAGGAACGGTTGGCATCAGGTACATTCTCCCGAGAGGAGTAGGTGAGGACGCGTTCCCCGTCGAGGGAACAGTAGGCGTCGGTTCGACCTAGGGTTCCATTTTAGAAATCCAAAGTCAGAACCAAGACAGCTAAGGCTGTATAAAACTAACAACTTACTGCTTTATGTTGTTTTCGGACTAACCCTGGATGCAAGACCAAAGGAACGAGTGTCTGCAGCTCAGAGAGCCTCAATGGAGTGAGGCAGCAGCTGAGTAGGGCGCCCTGAGTATCCAGGGCACCCCCAAGGTAAAGATAAAACAAATGAAGCAAAAAGGAGCCTCAGCTGAATAATGGCCGGGGCGCCCCCAGCAGCCAGGGCGCCCCCAGCAACCAGGGCGCCCTCAGCGCCCAGGGCGCCCTCAGCAGCCAAGGCGCCCCGCGCCTAAGCCAGCGAAGCCAATCACCCTTATCCAGCCGAGACGCCCGCGCGTAAGGAGTCAAGCAGGGCGCCCCCAGCGTCCAGGGCGCCCCCAGTGTCAAACCTCATCCCTATTCGAGTGGCATAGAGGTTGACCGAGCGAATCTCGGATCACGTGACACGTGGGGGGGGGGGGGGCGCCCCCGACGTCCAGGGTGCCCCGAGGTGCTATAAATAGCACCCAACACCCAGGCTTCCAACAACAACTCGAACACAACGCTTCTACGCTCTTCTGCTCTCGCGCCTTGCTCCGGAAACAGCCCAACTCGAGCCGACGACACCCCGCTGCTCCGGAAAAGGTCAACCCACAATCGGACGTCGATAAAAGAAGAGTCTTTTTAATTATTTAGTTTACTGTGCTGAATTTGTAAATCAATCCTTGTAAACTATTATTGCGCCTCATATAGAATTGCCCAAAGTAAACGGTCAACGACCGTGGGCCTTGGAGTAGGAGTCGACCCAGGCTCCGAACTAAGTAAAATCGATAGTGTCTCTGTGTGATTTTGTTTTCTTAATTTCTGCTGCGTACTTGCTCTAAGTTTTTCCGAAAAATGATTTCCGATATTCACCCCCCCCTCTATCGGTTCTCTCGATCCAACAAAAACAAGGTCCGATATATTGCTTCCTGCACCAACACATACTACATGGAACTCATGCAAATGTCGGTTTGGATCTTCTCCAAATTGTCCTTGAAACTTAGGCAGTAAATCAATAAGGCCTGATCTCAACTCAAAATCGCCAGCTAGCTCTGAATAAGCAATACATGAATACTGTAATACATCATCAGGTGCTACAAGCGCCTTCATAGTTTTCTGGTGTTCTGCCATAGGACTGCTTAACTGAGTAGAAATAATCTCAATAGCTTCTGAAACTCTGCCTTGATTTCTCCTTGCTCTAAAAGTCCTCTCAATTTCAGGACCAAACTCCTCAAGTTCACCACCTGTAGTCCTGGTCATAAACCAAACAAGGAATGACAGCAAATGTATCTAGAAAAATAAAGCAAATGAAATAGATCATAAAATATGAAAATAAGCACACAAGCTAAAATCAAACAAACTCAACTAGTGTTCCCCGGCAACGGTGCCAAAAATTTGATGAATAAGCCCAATAACAGGTATCACGAATGAGCCTCAAATTTAGATATTTATAAATTGAAAACCCGTAGCTCACAAAATTAGAGAGTAGTATAGGGGCCTCAAGTCGTATTTTTCCAAGGGCTAGTCAAGTGTGTTTAGTTCAAGCTTGAAATTGTCGTTTAGGTTTTTGGGTTTTCAGATTAAAATGGGGGTTTATTTTGCAATAAGGAATGAAAATTCAAGTTGAAATGAAATAGGCTTAACTAAAGCAAAATTAAACTAGGAAATTGCAACACTAAACTTAACATACTTGGTAATTGAGCAATTCAATACGAAATTATGTAATTGAAGGACAAAAACTAATATCAAAGATAGTAAGCAATAGATCTGTAACTAACTTCAGAAATGAGAAACTTAAATGAGCTTAATACAGAAAATAGGGTTTAATTGCAGTAGAGTATTGCATGATCGATTGATATACCGATCAGATACAAGCCTGATCGGTCACTCTGACCGATCAGATGCTGCCTGGATCGGTCGGGCAGATCGATCAATTGCTGAAAGTGAATTGATATAGAGAGAACAATCGATACAACTGAAACAGAAACTACAAAGATGAATTCAGAAATAGAGATTACACAAACTAAGCATCAGATCCTTCCCTTAATCCAAGATCTTGCTTGACAAATCAGCAAAGATTTTCGTCCAGCGATCGATTAAGCATCAGATTTGTGTTCGGCTGAATTCTTCCTCCGATCTCCTCAGATTCAATGAGTTGGATTGCGATGGTGGCTCAGGGACCCTCGGAGCTCTTCAGAGAACCCTCTGAATGGTCCGATTGATGAAGATTAGCTATCGAACAGAAGCTGGACGGATGAAGCAAACTCTCGGCGAAACCCTCACCGGAGCTTGGCAGCTACGCGATTGCTCGCAACTTCGCCGGAAACCTCCCTTGATGATTTGGAAACTTGAACCAAGCTCAGATTTGGTGCAGCCGCGCGCGATCGAGAAGAAAGATGAAGAACATCGAAGAACTGGGAAACAAAATTCGCGACGACGACCCGATCTGGCAGAGGAGTTCTGTTTTATTAGTTAGCAATGAACGGTTGTGATCATTCTGGTCTCATCCGACGGTTGGATCATTCCAGATCTGAACCAAACTTCCCAGATCTCCGTCAATGGCTCTGATCTACTTCTCCTTAGCTTAGATCAATCAGATTTGCGATGGATGACTCAGATCTTCCTTTCTTTTGAATGGATGGTTGAGACTCCCCTTAAGCTTGATCCGGCGGTCAGATGGACTCTGATTTGGTTCAAAGCTTCAGATCTTGATCTATGGACGTGATTAACTCCACCTTGGGCTCGGATTGATCAGAAGCTGACAGATGGCTCAGATCTCACCGTTTCTTGATTGGACGACCCATATTAATCCAATGCTTGATCATCTTGATCCGGATCCAATTCTGGCTCAAGTTTGATCCAATCTGATCTAGGTCCATGATCATTCAAAGCCTACAAAATTAGATTCAAATTTAATGGCACAATATCTCAAATATAGAAAGAATTGAATCCACAAGCTACAATAGACATATATCATGGAACCTAATGTAAATATAAACTTAAACATATAAAAAGAAATCAAAACATGGATTTGAGAGCCTAAAATGATTAACAAAATGATAATTATCAACTCCCCCACACTTACTCTTGGGTGTCTCGCACAACTAACTAGTAAACTAATGATGTATCCCCCTAGATTATTCTCAATCATAGTCAGAAGCAATTGAAAGGGAATTACCTAGGGTTGTCAATTCTCAAAGATCTAAACTCAATGGACTAGAAACTTGTCCTTAATCAACAACTGAGTATACTTCATCTTTCATGACTAATTGAGATGAATTAAACACACAAACCCTCATTAAGGAAATTTAAAGTGGCTCTCTTCCTAAGTTCTAAATTTTGATGAAAGTGGAGCTCACTCAAATACAATCATGGTTCTTGCACTACCATAAGCTTGCTTATGCTTTACTCTCCACCATAATTCTTGAGTTGGATTCATACCTAAAAAGGCTTATTAGAACAAGTTAGGGAAATATAGAATGATAAAATGAAATAGAAATGTAGTAAAAGGGAAAAATTAAGGAAGTGGAAGACTTGGATACTCAAAAATGTATCTAAATGAACTTTTCCCCTTTGATGGTCCTCTAAATGAAATCAGAGCTAAGGTGAGTAGGAATCAGCTGGTTTGGATGAGAAACATTACTGAATTCAGTGTTCTGTTCTGTGCCAACTCTGTTGATCGGTCAAGAGACCGATCAGTCACTACTCTGATCGTTTTGGACTTCCATTGATCGGACTGAGCTTCTTCTGATCGGTCAGAGTGGCCGATCAGACCCCTCCCTGATCGGATTGGTGACCGATCAGGGTCTGATCAGTAGCTGATTTCAGCAGACTTCTGAATTGTTTCTATCGAGATTTCAATCTTCCAATTAATAACTCACTCTTGCATTCAACAGCTCCTTGTTCACAACTTCAAATTCAGAAATCTAACCCATCACTTACTTCCACTTCATGTTTCTTTTTTTTTCTGTTTCTATTTTTCAACTATTTTTTTTCTGTAGCAAATGTTTCTATTTTTCTTTTCAGCTTTTATCTTGAGAACTTCTAATGGATGGATTGCTTCATTTGGAAACTCACTGACCAGAAACTTTACTTGGCACATGGACTTAAACATTCATTTCTGAATTTAGCAGTAGCTCAAACATTTATTTTTGAATTTAGTAGAAACTTGACCTGGCACATGGACTTAAACATTCACAGTCCACTTCTTCCTTCACCATTGATCAAAATTCCAATAGATATTGCTGATTTCCTCTTTGTCAACTCCCATTTCATCAGTTGATCTCTATTCCAATTTCTTTTTCACTTTATTCTTCATCTTGAGCACGGATTTTTTTTAACAAAGATTTTTCTTCTTTTCCTTTCCTTCTCTACTCACAATTCAACATTGATTTCAGCAAAACTTGGTAGTGAAAATTCCTCATAGGACTTGAAACATCAAATAACAATTAAAAACTCAGATGTTCCTCATGTAGCCTTCACTAACCGACTCTTACAACTCACTCTTGATACACAACTCCTTCAAGTTGGCACACTTTTGCTTCTACCGCAATTTTTTTTCCTTTTGAATTGCATCCTTGATACTTCTTCATTCCTTAAGACCCATCAAAATAGATTGCCAACTAAAACTCAACCAAAAGTAAACTTCCAAAATACATCATTTTTTTACCAACACGCTTCAAAACACTAGCCACCTCCCCCACACTTAGCTTTTTGACTGTCTCGGGCAAAGTAACATCAAGAAACATCAAAAACAACCAAGTCCATGGAGAATATGGTTATGAACAGAAATATACGGGAAAGAGAATAGAATATAGAGAAGATCAACAAACAATATTGCAAAAATTGATATAAAAAGAAAACAAAGTGATTCACCTCTATAAATGTGGTTCAATCATAGAAATATAGCTTTGAAAGAGCCTAAGCAAGTTCTAGAGTACAATCACATGTGTGTATCACAGCAATAAGGCCAAATCCTCACTTGGTAAAAAGAATTCATCTCAAGTCATCAATCTAGAATCCATAACTAAGTAGTACTCAAGCATCCAAGAATTTTCATCCATTGGCTCAAATCCTAAGTTTTAACAACCAAATTTAATTCACTTTCAAAGGACTCTAAAATGATATAGAGAAAATCTAGATGGATACATTTATTCCAACTCATGCAAGAAATAAGGTGCTGATAAGGCTAAAATGGTATCTACAATGCCTCTTTATTCCCTCTATACTACCTGAGCATTTATTAACAAAAACTCACTTTAAAAGAAAGATTTA
The DNA here is from genome assembly GCA_024364735.1 of Boesenbergia rotunda. Lineage (NCBI taxonomy): Eukaryota > Viridiplantae > Streptophyta > Magnoliopsida > Zingiberales > Zingiberaceae > Boesenbergia > Boesenbergia rotunda. The sequence goes on from JAGFNQ010010112.1 coordinate 70,559, forward strand.
CTTCTAGAAAACATAAAAATGATATATACAAGCGGAGCCGGAGAGTAGCCTGATGGGCCAGGAAAGATTGGAAGCCCCACCAACTATGGCAGATGCCAGGGTCTTTTCTATTACCAAGGAGGATGCTGCGAATGCTTCAACGGTTGTCACAGGTCAGATACTTATTTACAGTCAGTATGCTACCGCATCATTTGATACTGGGGCAACACACTCGTTCGTCTCTACATGCTACATTAAGAAGATAGATATGTCTCCACAAGTTTTAAACTGCAAGTTCTTAACAACCCTGCCTTCGGGAGAAATAATGACATCCACTCACGTGCTGCATGCGGTGCCAGTCGGAATTGCGGGAAGAGAACTCTACTGTGATCTGATAGTACTCGACATGCAGGACTATGATGTTATAATGGGAATGGATTTTCTGAGCAAATACGGTGCTTCTGTCGAGTGCCGTAAACGAAAGGTGGTTTTTAACCCGAGGCAGACTCTATGTTTGAATTTATCGGGGAGCCAAGAAAAAGGACCGGGAAATTCTTATCGACTCTTAAAGCACGGAAGATGTTAGACAAGGGATATACTGGTTTTCTAGCACATGTGGTGGACGTAAGTCAAACAAAGGATCAAAAGTTGGAAGAGGTCAGAGTGGTATGCAAGTACCCAGAAGTATTCAAGGATGAGTTACCGAGGTTAGCTCCTGATAGAGAGGTGGAATTCGAGATCGAATTAGTTCCTGGTACTAACCCGATCTCCAAGGCACCCTACCGTATGGCGCCGGTTGAATTAAAAGAGCTTCAAGAACAGCTACAAGAGTTGCTCGATAAGGGACTAATTCGCCCTAGTCATTCCCCATGGGGAGCTCCGGTACTGTTTGTGAAGAAGAAAGACGGGACTATGCGAATGTGCATAGATTATCGGGCGCTGAACAATGTAACGATCAAAAACAGGTATCCCCTTCCGAGGATAGATGACCTGTTTGACCAATTAAAAGGAGCTACCATGTTCTCGAAAATCGATCTGAGGTCTGGTTATCATCAAGTCAAAGTAAAACAGGATGATATCCCGAAGACGGCTTTCCGAACAAGGTACGGGCATTTTGAGTTCGTTGTCATGCCCTTCGGCGTGACCATTGCTCCGGCGATGTTTATGGATCTTATGAATCGGGTATTCTCATCTTTCCTCGACAAATTTGTAATCGTCTTCATCGACGATATCCTTATTTATTCAAGAGACCAAGAAGAGCACGCCAAGCATCTGAGGATAGTACTCCAGACTCTTCGGGAAAAACAATTGTACGCCAAGTTCTCCAAATGTGAGTTCTGGCTGGACCAAGTGTGTAGCGACCCGCCTTCTCTACCTTCAGACGGATCGTTACTTCTCTCTACTTCCTACTGATCCTAAAACAACATATATAATGCATCATGCAAAGTCACATTCCCTCGCTGACCTATGACCGCTACGAGCTATCACGATGATACTGTATCAGTCGACTGATAGGCCTGAGTTCAGAAAACTCAGGTTTCGGCAGTTGCTTCAACTCTCCACCAAACCTAATATTTCGAGCCATATGGAATCATGACACCATTTCTACACTCTATGACAGTTTTCTAATGAGTTTAGCCAATCAAAACGAATCCGTAAACTTGAAATTTGGACTTTTGCGGAAGAAAATAAACTACACAAGTTATATGAACTTTAACACTAAAGTTTGTACCAATCTTGACTTCTATACATTCATATAACCAAATACATGTTCTATGACCTTGCTAAAGCATCATGAAATGTGAATGCAACTTTTCTAAACATATTTAAGCAATGAAACTTAATTCAAAGAAGAAATTGATACTATCTTGGCACATGCATCTATTCCTCTAACTAAGTATCAATATCTCTAACTACTCACAATTCTACTCATCCAGTGCAAGCATAAGAATATATAGGCTAAAAGAAATGACATGGAATCTTTACTCTAAGAAATTGAGTATGTAAAACTATCCAAAACTTAAATGTTCGCTAAACTCCATAAAACAAACACTTGAAATTCAAATGAACTATAACATTGTGAATTAAATAACTAAATTGTCTTATGCCAAAGATCTCTCCATAATCAGCCACCACACACACTTTTCTCAGCACCGCCTCGTCGCCTTCCTTCAGAATTGCTTGCCTTTACCTTTATCTGCAATAAGAGGAAATGCAACTAGTAAGCAAAAAGCTTAGTAAGTACTATCTAGCTCACAAAAACTCGAAATATGCAAACATGCTTCTAGATCAAACTGAACATCATATGAGATACTAATATGCTTGAAAGAAAACTAAGAACATGTATAACTCAAAACATGCATACTCAAGCAATAATAAACCTCATTTTACTTTTCTTGGCTCAACTTAGAAACTTTAGCTATTCTTTAACTTATTGAAAACTCTTTAAATTTTCGAAACTTTGCTAAAGCATATACTTGAAAATAATAATCACTTGGATCCACTGAAGACGTAAGTACCATCTCATATGCGCGTTCCCTAAAAGGTTGGGGTAGCGAGCCACCAATCCTAATAGAGCAGACCTTGGTCTACCAGGGCCAAGACCTTGGAATTGGACACCTGGATTTCTTTAACGACGCCCTTGGACGCCGGGTACTGGCCTTAGAAAATAAAATAGCTTTTCTTTCTTTTCTTTCTTATCTGTAAATGCCTTGGCATTTTCTGGAGCACCTTGCGTGCTAAAATCCCTAAGTCTTGACTTTTGGGGATTTCTTAAGGCCTTGGCCTTTTCTTTTCTTATCTTTATCTTCTCTTTTCTTTTCTCATAGCTTTTCTTGGACCCTAAACTCACATAGGGTACTTAATCAACATATATAAGCATATAATGAACTAAGATCACATGCAAAAACTCAAACAAAAAAAGAAATATCTCTTTTAAAAACTTTTAAAGGAAATTCTCGCGGAAAAACCGCCTCTTACTGCAGGTGAGCAGTACTTACATTGATATCTTGGACTTACAACCAAGAACGGCGTCGGAGGTTCGAGAGAAACTTGAGATCTCGGAGAATTCTTCGCGCCTACGCGTTCCTCTCGTCGCGGGGATCCCGAATATAGGAATATCTCTTGGAGGAGAGCTTTGGACGGCCCTCTAGGCTTGGTGTGGCGTGCGCACAAGAGAGGAGAGGGAGAGGGGTCGGCGCAACCTTGGGAGAGGGAGAGGGTTTGAGAGAAAATAAAACTTCTCTCTTTAATAACCTATTTATACTTATGGGGTGGATTGACCTAACTACAACTTAAATACATGTCTCTCCTTCCTTTTCTGTGCTTGATACCCTAGCCCAGCCGGTTGCGCGCTTGTGTGGTCTCGCGATGGTCGCGGGTTCGATCCACCCGCTGCACTTAATTGGTTTTTTTCCATTTTTTTCCTTTTTTTCTTTTTTCTTTTTCCAAAAATACCAAACGGACTCGGAAAATTCCATAAAAATACTCTAAAAATATCTAGAACATTTATAAACCATTTCTAAATAATTCTAAGGACTTTAAGAACTAAAAATGGAAATTTTGGGGCGTTACAAAGTGGGCTTTTTGGGTCATATTATTTCCATAGATGGAGTCATGGTAGACCCAACCAAGATTGAAGCTGTGAATAACTGGAGCCGGCCGAGGAACGCCAGTGAAATCAGAAGTTTTCTTGGACTGACGGGCTATTATCGGAAATTTGTGGAGGACTTCGCAAGAATTACAGCCCTTCTCACAGCTCTTACCCGGCAGGATAAGAAGTATGAATGGACGGAAAATTGCGAAAGGAGTTTCTTGGAGCTAAAAAGGAGACTCACAAGTGCTCCAATTCTTACCCTTCCGGAAAGTAACCAGGGCTTCGACATGTACAGCGACGCCTCCCGATTGGGACTGGGAGCTGTGCTTATGCAGAATGGTAAAGTCATTACCTACGCCTCAAGGCAACTTAAAGAACATGAACAGAATTACCCCACCCACGATCTAGAATTAGCCGTCGTGGTCTTCGCTCTTAAGATATGGAGGCACTATCTGTATGGAGCGCAATGTAGGATTTATACAGACCACCAGAGCCTGCGGTATTTCTTCACTCAGAAAGACCTAAATATGAGACAACGCAGGTGGCTGGAGTTGGTAAAGGACTATGACTGCGAGATCTTCTACCATCCAGGAAAGGCAAACAAAGTGGCCGATGCACTCAGCCGGAAATCAAGTGCCACCTTGATGTCCATATCTAGATTACCCCAACCACTCAAAAGGGAAATTATGGAGTCTGGGGTCGAGGTCATCTCCGGATGGCTTTCTACCATGACATTATCGCCAACGCTGTTCGAGGACATATTGGACAAACAAGATGGTGATCCGAGCCTTCAGAGAATCAAACAGGAGATCCTAGAAGGAAAGGGTGATGGTTTTCATATCGCCAACGGAGGAGTACTCTATCTTAGGGATCGTCTATGTATCCCTAATGACCCGGAACTGCGGAGAGCGATACTAGTAGTAGCTCACGAAACCCTTTATTCGATACATCCGGGATCCGCCAAGATGTATCAAGATCTGACAGAGAAATTCTGGTGGTCCGGTATGAAGAGAGATGTGGCTCAGTATGTTGGCACTTGCCTGACCTGCCAACGAGTGAAGGCAGAGCACCAGCGACCCGGAGGAGTTCTGCAGCCCCTTCCGATTCCGGAATGGAAATGGGAAGATATCTCTATGGATTTTATTACAGGACTTCCCAAGACTACAAATGGGTATGATGCGGTATGGGTAATTGTGGACAGGTTGACGAAGTCTGCTCATTTTCTAACAATCAAGATGACTTATTCGATTGAGCAACTAGCTCAATTATATATTAAGGAGATAATCAGACTTCATGGAGTTCCCAAGACCATCATCTCAGATAGGGATGGTCGCTTTACTTCACATTTTTGGGAGTGTGTCCAGCAGTCCCTCGGCACTAAATTATGATTCAGTACAGCTTTTCATCCTCAGACTGACGGGCAAACTGAACGAGTGAATCAAGTGTTGGAGGACATGTTAAGGGCTTGTGCTCTGTATTTCAAGGGGAGTTGGTGCCGATATCTATGTTTAGCGGAATTTGCTTACAATAATAGCTACCAAGCTACTATCGGAATGGCACCTTATGAAGCTTTGTATGGGAGGAGATGTAGGTCTCCAATCTGTTGGTACGAAGGTGGTGAAAAGAAGGCGATGGGGCTCACGACGGATCTCATCGACGACACCACCCGAGCGATACAGAACATTCGACGACGGATAGAAACTGCACAGAGTCGGCAGAAGAGTTATGCAGATGTTCGGCGTCGGCCATTGGAATTCAATGTTGGAGATCTGGTATTCCTCAAAGTGGCTCCGATGAAAGGGGTGACAAGATTTGGGAGGAAAGGAAAACTGAGTCCACGATATGTGGGGCCGTACATTATTCTGAAAAGAGTTGGCAAGGTGGCATATGAGCTAGAGCTACCTCAGGAGATGGCAGCTATTCATAATGTGTTCCATGTGTCAATGCTTAAAAAGTGTGTTCCCAATATGGACCAAGTGATCGAGCTACAGACAGTACAAGTTCAGGAGGACCTAAGTTATGAAAGCCGACCTATCCAGATTTTGGATCGGGAAGTCAAGAAGCTAAGGAACAAGGAAGTACCTTTGGTCAAGGTCCTATGGCAAAGTCAACGGTTCGAGGAAGCTACCTGGGAACGCGAGGACGAAATGAGACGCAAGTACCCGGAGCTATTCTAAGTTCGAGGACGAACTTTCACGAGGTATGGGGGATTGTAACGACCCGGAAAATTTTCTTAATATTTTCCTTAAAATATTGAGCATGTCTAGATAATTTTCCGAAAGACCTAGAAATATTAGTACGAACCTTAGCCTGGAAATCCACGATTATCTCGTTTGAATTGAGAAACTAAGTACTAATGGGCCTTATATGGGCTTTCTAGTACCATGATTATTGATGGATTTTAGGTAAAACTTAATATAAAAATAAATGGATTTTGATTAGGGATATTAGCATGATTATGGATGAATTTTAGGAGAATTTTCGGAAATAAGGAAAAATAAAAATAAAGTGTATGCACCAAGGATTGAACCTTGGACCTCTTAGACCACCATGCATGCACCAACCAATTCACCTAGCAAGGGAGTGCTATGAGGGAATGAAGTAGATTTTAGTTAAGGCTTGGGAAAGAATGAAGAGTCATCAAAGGAAGAGACACCATGACTCTTCACTTACCCTCCTTAATGTGGCATAAAAGCATAAGAGAAGGAGTTACATTCCTCCTCTCTTCTTCCATCAAGTCATTTGCTCTCCTCTTCTTCTTCCTCCCCTCCTAGACGAAACCCCAAGCCCCCTTCTCCCTTGGGAAAAGTTCACATAAGCCTCCATCTTGAAGATCTAAGGCCCTCTACAAGGATACAAGGGCTAAGGAGAAGTTTAGAGACAAGGAGGTTCTCTTGTTATTTTCTATTCAAAGTTTATAAGCAAGATCAAGGAAGGTAAGACCCCTCTCACCTGTGGTACGATAGTTTACGAGTTGTTTAACATGATAGAAGTTCTAGTTGGCATCCCATGGTTAGAAATCTATAGTTAGGGTTTATGGAGTTTTCGGCCAAGCAAGATATTGGGTGAAAGATCATGTTAAAAACTTTTCTTATGCTTCCAAATGTTTATTTATGATAAGTTAAGCAAAAAAGGTAAAACTTTGGGAAGTTTTGAAGTACCCTAAGAACCCCTTAGGGTTTCGGCCACCTTCAAGTATAGTGTTAGATTTAATCTTAAACTCTTCAAGCATGCTTAGTATGTCTTGCTATGATATAATATGGATGAAAATGGTGACTTATATGAATTTTCCTATGGGCTTGTTACCCTTATAGGGTTTCGGCCAAACCATGTTCTAGGTCTAAGGCTTAGTGTTAAATTCAATCAAGGGTCCAAATGGGTTTCCTATGGCATGATATGTAAGGGTTGGATGATAACCATGACTATGGAAATTTTTTCTAAGGACCCATGGTCCTTAAGGTTTCGGCCAATACCCAAACTTAAGGTTTGGTTTGGGTTAGGGCCTCAAGGATGCATGTTTATAAGTTACCATGATGTTAGTACATAGTTAAGCATGATGTAAGGATCTTTATGTTACAAAAATCTTAGTTTATGTGTTATGTAACATGACCTTGTAAGTTAGATTTTATATTATGCTTTACTCATGAATATTTAGATCATATACCATGGATATATGTAATTGATGTAGGAGTATGTTATGATAAATAGAATGATGCATGTATGTTGATAAATGCATAGAATATATTTATGGCTTTATGAAGGTATATGCATGTTTTATGATGAATGCCATGAACCCTAGTAGTATGTGTCATGTTATATGTAGCTTACCATCCATGCTTTATGATGACTACTAAGATTATGTATGCTAGATGAAAGGTATCATGTATGAAGTGCGTGTTTATTTATGTATCATGATCATGCAAGCTTTATGAACCAAGATAATGTTTATGACTAGAAACATGATTATGCATGTACGTTCTATTTTATGAACAAAGAATGATAAGTATGAATGAAGATGATGGTTATGCCTTAAGTATGAATGATAAGTATGAATGATGAAGGCATAACGATGTTATGAAATAAGTATGAATGATGAAGCATGCATAGTATTTTATTTTTATAAATGGGCTTGTACCGGACCGAAGTAAGGGTCCAAGGGATGGGCACCTTAAGAATGCCCCGGTTCTGGACTACCGAAGTTGTCCACGGTTCTGGGACTACCGAAGCTGTCCAACAGGGATGGGCACCTTAAGAACGCCCCGGTTTTTGAAACTACCGACTATGTTGTTCCTACCCTAGTAGGTCGGGGCTCGCTACCTCGTATTTACTTAGAGATGCGCGCTTATGATGTATGTATGTGGTACAAGCCGGGGACCCCAATAATGTTATGTTTATGTTAAGCATTTAAAAGTATGATTTCAAAACTAAGCATCCTTATGTAGTAAATGCATTTTTCTCATGCATTCATTCATGTCATGCATCACGCCAGGGTAAGTATATTTTATGCTTATGTTATGTTAAGACTATGCCCATGTATGCTAAGAATTATGCCATGAATAAGTAGGTCCCATGTTCATGTATGCTAAGAATTATGCCAAGCATAAGTAGGTTCCATGTTCATGTATGCTAATAAATATGCCATGATAAGTATGTTTCATGTTCATGTAGGCTAAGAAAGATGCCATGATAAGTTTGTTTCATGCTCATGTATGTTAAGAATTATGCTATGCTAGGTATGTTGTAGATTTATGTTTATATTATGAATCATGCTATGTTAGTTGCTCATATGGTTATGACTTACGCCAAGATTATGCTTATGCTTTATGTTCAGAATTATGTTATGTCAGATACTTGATATGTTTATGTTTAAGTGACGTATGGTTTTAGTGAGTAGGAAAGGGTCTTACTAAGCCTGTGTGCTTATAGTCTTATTTTCCTCGTACCGCAGATCAAGCAAGAAGTTACTAAGGGAAGCAGCAGGAGGGGCAAGAGCATGTGTGTGGGTGGCAGTGGCTTGGCAAAGGATCCTTTTATTTGCACATATTGCATGTCTTGGGTGAAATTCCTCCATAGATTTTATGTTATGTTTATAATGGTTATGCCTAGTGAATGACTTAAGACTCATGATGCTATGTTTACGGATAAGTTACTTGCTACTTATGATGATGATGAATAAGTTATGAAATGATTAGGTTATGATGCCATGCATGTCGTTAATATGCTAAGCCCAATGACCCTAGGTTCATGAATGACAAGTTTAGGCATGTATAAATGTTTCATGTATTAGTTGCATGGTTAAAAGCATGTGTAGAAGAAAAAAAATTTCCACTGCATTAAGATGTTTTTATGCACATGTATGTTTAGCGTAACGACGCCTTTCTCTCCACACCACAAGGTGTGGGAAAAAGTCGGGCGTTACATAGAATTTAGCATCACTTTTAAATTTATTTTTCTGAGCTTTAGTAAATTGTGCAGGAAAAATATGAGCTACAAAAATGTTAACTAGATCTGTATACCAGGGTGACTCACCATGTACCAATAAAAGGTGCTCATCTCTGAAATCATCATCAATAGTGGTAGGGGGTTCATCTCCCTCTATTCTGCTCAAATGATCTGCAACCAAGTTCTCTTTATCACTCCTATCTCGGATTTCCAAATCAAACTCTTGAAATAGAAGCATTCATCTAATTAATCTAGGCTTAGCATCTGGCTTCTTCAGAAGGTACTTCAAGGCTGCATGATCAGAAAACACAATAACATGAGAACATAACAAATATGATCTAAATCAGTCTAAAGCAAAAACAATAGCAAGGAGCTCTTTTTCTGTGGTGGTGTAGTTGGCCTGGGCAGCATCTAAGGTCTTGGAAGCATAGCAAATAACACGAGGCACTCCATCCACCCTCTGTGCGAGTACAACTCCTACAGCAAAATTAGAAGTATCACACATTAGCTCAAAAGGTAAATTTTAATCAGGGGGTCTAATAATAGGAGCTGAAATAAGAGCCTCCCTCAATCTCTGAAAAGCTTCTTTGCATTTTTCATCAAAACAAAAATCTACATCTTTCTGCAAAAGTCGAGTCAACGGGCGAGCAATCTCATTGAAGTCTCTAATAAATCTCTTGTACAATCCTGCATGGCCAAGAAAAGCTCGAACACCCCGTACGCATACGGGGTAAGATAAAGAAGATATAGCACTAACTTTAGCAGGATCTACCTCAATGCCTTTCCTAGAGACTATATGACCTAAGACAATACCATGCTCTATCATAAAATGACATTTTTCAAAATTAAGAACAAGAATAGTTTCAATGCATCTATGTAAAACCCTAGACAAATTATCCAAACAAGTGTCAAAAGATGTGCCAAATACAAAAAAAATCATCCATGAAAATTTCCATGCAGTGTTCTAATAACTCACCAAAAATACTCACCATACACCGCTGGAAAGTCCCTGGAGCGTTGCAAAGCCCGAATGACATACGTCTGTAAGCAAATGTACCGAAAGGACAAGTGAAAGTGGTTTTCTCCTGATCCTCCGGGTCTATGCAAATTTGAAACTATCCTGAGTACCCATCTAGGAAGCAATAATGAGACTTCCCTGCCAATCTCTCTAGCATCTGATCAATAAAAGGCAAAGGATAGTGGTCTTTCCTTGTGACTTGGTTCAGCTTCCTGTAGTCAATACAAACTCTCCATGAATTCTTCACTCTGGTGGGTACTAACTCATTGCTTTCATTCTCCGCCACTGTAACTCCTGATTTCTTAGGCACCACATGGATAGGGCTAACCCACTTACTGTCAGAAATAGGGTAGATAATACCTGCCTATAAGAGTCTAGTCACCTCTTTCTTCACAACATCTAAAATCAGTGGGTTTAGCCTTCTTTGTGGTTGCCTGACTGGTTTGACACTCTCCTCCAAAAATATCCTATGCATGCAAATAGCTGGGCTAATACTAGGTATATCAGCCAATGTCCACCCATAGCTTTCTTGTGCTGCCTCAGAACTTGCAATAATTTGTCTTCTTGCTCTGAATCTAAGTTCTGGGCGATGATGACAGGTAAATTATGCTCCTCTCCTAGATAAGCATACTTCAAATGATCTGGCAATGACTTTAACTTAATCTGAGACTGCTCAGTAGGTATGGGTGATCCATGGGGCTCAGTGTAATCCCCTACACTCTCACACCTATCCTCTGAATCTCCTAAAATATCAATCAAAATAGGTGATCCCTAGGGCTCAGTGCAATCCCCTACACCTATAAAATCCTCTCCAGCTGTAAGTAAATCTGATACACCCTCCAAATCAGCTTCCTCTATAGCAAATGTCTCCTCAGCCTCCTCTGAGCTAAAATACCCTCTGAGAATATCAAGTGGAGCTCCCTCAGTAAATAAATCTGCATCAACCAACTCATCTAGAACATCCATGCTCATGACAGAATGATCCTCTTTGGGGTGCTTCATAGCATCAAAAATACTGAACTGTACTACTGTGTCTCCTATCTCCATAAACAGTGTGCTTGCATATACATCAATCTTTGTTCTTGCAGTCTTCAAAAATGGTCTTCCAAGAATGAGTGGAGATCTATTTGCTAGATAGTCCCCCTCCATGTCCAAGATATAGAAATCTGCAGGAAAAATCAGCTCCTTCACCTTGACTAGTACATCTTCAATGATTCCAGCTGGGTGAGTCTGACTCCTGTCTGCTAACTGAAAGACCACTCCTGTAGACTGTAAGGGTCCAATACCAAGCATCTGAAAAACTGATCTAGGCATCACATTAATAGATGCTCCCAAATCTAACATGACATCATGGAAAAGAGTGCTCCCAATCTCACAAGACACAGTAAATACCCATGGATCTTCACATTTCTGAGGTATAGAATGGATAAGGGCTGAGATATTCTTCCCTAAACTGACCAATTCATTCTCTTTCAGCTTCTTCTTATGCACACACAAATCCTTGAGAAATTTAGCATACTTGAGAATTTGTTTGATCATGGTCAACAAAGGCACATTAATCTCCATCTTACTGAAAAGTTTTACAAGTTCATTATACTCCATGGCCTTCTCTTCCACCACTTGATTTTTGGCTTGAGTCTTGCGCTGTGGAAAAGGTAAAGGAACCCTTGATTCCTTACTTGAGCCGAAACTTTTGGAGTTGAGACTTGAGCTGAAATTCCACTAGATGTAACTGCTGTAGGCTCACTTTTGCCACTGATTTCTCCTTCATTTTTCACCGAAATCACAGGATCTGTTGAAGAATGAGTTAGGCTTGAACTAAGATCACAACCAACTGATTTAGAAGACAATTCAGGGTTGTTTTGAGCTGGAAAACTAGGTGCTGATCGATTTTCAAAAAATCCAGCCCTAGGAGTGTTTGGACTTGAAGCAACCTTCCCACTCCTCAATGTGATGGCACTAACATTCCCCTTTGGATTAGAGTAGCTTGAGAAGGTAATTGACTTGATCCTTAGGCTTACATTTGATTCATCCCACTAGCTAGTTGGCCAATGTATCTCTCTATGTTTTGAAGGATAGAATCATTTTTTTTGTTGACCTTGTTGTTGTTGCAAAATTTGTTGTTGCTGAAGAATTGTTGCATCATCTCCTCTAGCCTTTGTTGTTGAGCATTCACCCCACTAGAACCTTCATAACCTCCTTGATTAGCATGGGTCTTCGGTTGACCTTGAAATGAAGGATTATGTTGCTGAAAACCTTGATGTTGCTGTGAATTTTGAATTTGAGGTTGTTGGGGTTGATTAAATGGTTGAAATTACTATTGATATTGCTGGAAATTAGGCTGAGAATTAGGTAGATGTTGCTGAAAGTTGTTGCTCTGAAAATACTGGTTTTGGGGTTGAAATTGTTGTTGTGAGGGCTGAAATTGTGGGGGCTGAAAACTTTGATTGTATGGTTGAAAACCTTGCTGATTATGATGAAAACCCTGCTGAAAATTCTGGAAACTTTGCTGAAATTGCTAGTGTGGCTGATTCAAAGGTTGCTTTTGCTGAAAATTCGAATAGGGTTGCTGAAATGCTTGAGAATGTAGGAATTGTGGCTGGAATTGATGATTCCCTTGCTGAAAACTTTGAAAATTCGGCTGGAATTGTTGTAGGGGTTGTTGTTGTTAGTGATATGAGAGAAGTGTCCTAAGGCAATCGCCTTATGATTGTAAAATATTTATTTTAATAAATGATAATTCACTATTTGAGTATACATGCTTGTGTATTTGATTGGGATCTTAAACTCATCTACTGAATGTCCGCAATACAACTCACAGCATAAGAGAATTTGTGATGGGATCACAACTAGTGATTATCTCTAAATGTGCAAATGTGAAGTATTGAAAATATCCCTAGTCGATGAATTGATAAATACGGACATTATCAATTCTGTTGAGACTAGCATGGGTTATTCTCTAATCAGCTGATTCTCACTGGCTGGTGGCATTGGGATGTCCGGAGATAAACATGGATGCTAGTTAAGGGAACTAGTTCATTGGAGTGACTAGCTGTAAGACTTCATATGGTTATCTATCTAGATATGTCAATGAAGTTCTTACTGCGGCTTAAGTGCGATGTTCCTTTGACTTGCGGTGTTCAAGTCATCTTGGTCATGGAGACTTATACTTTAACATCTTAAGCAAGCATCTCCAAGGAGGTGTGGACCCAGGATGATTGGGTATAAGCCGAAGTGCCCGAAGATGTTTGAACAGCCTACAAAGGATTCACCACTCCTTGCGAGGAGAAGTATACCCAGGCCTATCGTCGGATTGTTACTCAAAACCTCTGGCCAGAGTATATCATGTTTAGAGTGCGAGTCTCTAAAATACATGAGAGTAATTAGAAATCCAAAGGACGAGAAAGACATTACTTGGGCTAGGTGTGACGTAGTCAACCTAGTGGGGACTGACACAAATAGACCGTGTCCTGAACCAAGTGGGTATAAGGTGGTGAAGGGAATGGGGCACGATTCATTAGAGCTGCTGAAGGGTTTCAGAATAATTTCTTCTAGGGTCAAACCGTTGATCTTTCGATTAATTAGGGATCATGATGTACTACTAGGTGCCACTCATGATCGTTCTATAATTTGTTGATTATAGACGACCAACATAAATCGAAAGCCTATTTAGTCACACGCACTACGAGTAATCCGAGGGATTTAAAACGAGTTGAAAATTGGATTTTCCGATCAAGAGAAATAAGTCGAATCTGAGCTAATCAGAGGCGCAATGGAAGCTAAAAATGGCTAAGTCTTTTGAAGGCTTTTTGGGCGAATTAAATGAGTTTAATTCGCGTTGGTTCGGCTCGGTTTGGGCCGACCAAAGAGGGTGCCAACCCTCCTTGGTTGGCCGGCCACCTATTGGGGAGAAAACCAATTAATTTTGGTTTAATTAATAAAATAGATCTAGCGCGATTTATTTTATAAATTATGGATAAATAAATTTGTATAAAGAAATTTATATAAATAAATTTATAGAAATTTATTCTTTTTATGGAAGTTAAAATAATCCATGAAATGGTTTATTTTAATTTTATAAAATCAATTATGAATTGATTTTTCCATAATAAGAAAGTTTATAAATTTCTTATAAAATTTATTCCATAATAAAAGGAGAGATTAATTAGTTTTATTATAAAGTTAGTTATAATAAAACTTGGTAATTCATAAGAGAATTTATAGGATAAATTTCTTATGATAAACTAATTAGTTTTATTATAAAGTTAGTTATAATAAAACTTGGTTTAAACGGAATAATTCATAAGAGAAGTTATAGGATAAATTTCTTATGATAACTAATTAGTTTTATTATAAAGTTAGTTATAATAAAACTTGGTTTAAACGGAATAATTCATAAGAGAATTTATAGGATAAATTTCTTATGATAATTAATTAGTTTTATTATAAAGTTAGTTATGATAAAATTCATAAGAGAATTTATAGGATAAATTTCTTATGATAACTAATTGGTTTTATTATAAAGTTAGTTATAATAAAACTTGGTTTAAACGGAATAATTCATAAGAGAATTTATAGGATAAATTTCTTATGATAACTAATTCCGTTAATTCTGTTAAGAGGAGACTAGGGAGATGCTACTATATAAAGGAACCAAAGGCAAGCCCTTAATTCTAATTGAGTTGTCAAGAGAAGTAGCTCCCTCTCTCCCTCTCTTTCTCTTCTCCTTTCTCTTCTCCCCTACCTTAGGGCCGGTGCCCTCTTCACCAATTAGGGCCGGCGCCCCTTCCACAAGCTAGGGCCTGCGCAACTCCTCCCATAGAAGGTGGTTGCCGTGAGCTTCAAGAAGAAGAAGAAACGAAGCAAGAAGAAGAAGAAGCGGATAGCGACTCCTCTCTTCTCGGAATTCGATTCCGTTTTCTTGGTGGTTAGTTTCCTTTTCTTCTCTTGATCTTCTTTGTTGTGCCTATAGAGAATCTAGTAGTTCTCGTCGGCACAAAATTCGTGACTTTGCGAAGTCATCCCGAAGAGAACTCGGCGTGGACGCGAATAGAGGCGAAGCTTCCAAGGGACGCTACGGTTGGATCTCGTCCCTTTCTTCGAGTTACGCGAGGTACTTGGTAAATTAGTTTACTATTCCACAAAGTTTTATTTTATGATTATGTCAACACACCATAAGATTGCATACTAGATACGAAGTTAAAATAATTTAGGAAATTATTTTATGCAAATTCTTCCGCTGCACGTAAAAATTTAAAATTTTACGAACTCGTATCCTTGTCGACATGCACCCGGTCCCAACAGTTGTGAGGCATTTTGTTGATAGAAAGAATTTTCATACTTCAAGTTAGTGTGATCCCTCCGTTCCGGATTATAAGTAGATGAATAAGGGTCATTCTTTGCTTGAAATTGTCCTCTAGTCAAAGTTGCTAGTGATTCATCTTGTTGAAGATTAGGACACAAATCCGAGTTATGTTCTTGATTTGAGCAAATGCTACACAACCTCATCACTTGATTTGCAGGTGAAGCTACTGAAAATTTTGATTCTAGCTCACATTGTTTAATGTCATTTGCATTACCAAAGAAGTAAGCTGCATCAAAGAACTCTTGATCTCCTTTTGTTCGTTAGAAACCATTTGGACTTCATTCACTCCTCTAGTGGAAAGAGCTCTACTTCCAAATTATTGTGAATTTTCTGCCATGTTTGAAATTAATTCCCTAGCCTGATCTGGTGTCTTGTTCACTAAAGCTCCTCCAGCTGTAGCATCAATCATAATTCTATCCATCTGAAGTAGACCCTCATAGAAATACTAAATAAGTAGCTGCTCACTGATCTGGTGTTGTGGACAACTTGAGCACAGCTTGTTGAATCTCTCCCAATAATCATATAGGGTCTCTCCCACTACTTGCTGAATACCACAAATGCTTTTTCTGATAATAGCAGTTCTGGAAGCAGGAAAGTACTTTTCTAAAAATGCCTTCTTCATGGCTCTCCAATTTGAAACATGTCGAGTAGGCAAATAATAGAACCAATCCCTAGCTGCTCCAGTAAAAAAAAATGGAAATGCCCTGAACTTGATATCCTCTTCAGAAATCCCTTGAGGCTTTATGGTGGAGCATACTACATGGAACTCATGCAAATGCCGGTTTGGATCTTCTCCAGATTGTCCTTGAAACTTAGGCAGTAAATGAATAAGGCCTGATCTCAACTCAAAATCGCCAGCTAGCTCTGGATAAGCAATACATGAATACTGGAATACATCATCAGATGCTGCAAGCTCCTTCATAGTTTTCTGGTGTTCTGTCATAGTATGCTTAACTGAGTAGAAATAATCTCAATAGCTTCTGAAACTCTGCCTTGATTTCTCGTTGCTCTGAAAGTCCTCTCAATTTCATGATCGAACTCCTCAAGTTCACCACCTGCAGTCCTGGTCATAAACCAAACAAGAAATGGCAGCAAATGTATCTAGAAAAATAAATCAAATGAAATAGATCACAAAATATGAAAATAAGCACACAAGCTAAAATCAAACAAACTCAACTAGTGTTCCCCGGCAACGGCGCCAAAAATTTGATGACTAAGCCCAATAACAGGTGTCACGAATGAGCCTCAAATTTAGATATTTATAAATTGAAAATCAGTAGCTCACAAAATTAAAGAGTAGTATAGGGGTCTCAAGTCGTATTTTTCCAAGGGCTAGTCAAGTGTGTTTAGTTCAAGCTCGAAGTTGTCGTTTAGGTTTTTGGGTTTTCAGATTAAAATGAGGGTTTGGTTTACAATAAGGAATGAAAATTCAAGTTGAAATTAAATAGGCTTAACTAAAGCAAAATTAAACTAGGAAATTGCAACACTAAACTTAACCTACTTGCTAATTAAGCAATTCAATACAAAATTATGTAATTGAAGGACAAAAACTAATATCAAAGACAATAAGCAATAGATCTGTAACTAACTTCAGAAATGAGAAACTTAAACGAGCTTAATATAGAAAATAGGGTTTAATTGCAGTAGAGTATTGCCTGATCGATTGACAGACCGATCAGATACAAGTCTGATCGGTCACTCTGACCGATCAGATGCTGTCTGGATCGGTCGGGCAGATCGATCAGTTGCTGAAAGCGAACTGATACAGAGAGAACAATCGATACAACTGAAACAGAAACTACAGAGATGAATTCAGAAATAGAGATTACACAAACTAAGCATCATATCCTTCCCTTAATCCAAGATCTTGCTTGCCGTCACGCAAGAACCAACTAGGAACCCCCTAGCTTGACAAATCAGCAAAGATTTTCCTCCAGCGATAGATTAAGCGTCAGATTTGTGTTCGGCTGAATTCTTCCTCCGATCTCCTCAGATTCGATGAGTTGGATTGCGATGGTGGCTCAGGGACCCTCGGAGCTCTTCAGAGAACCCCTCTGAATGCTCCGATTGATGAAGATTAGCGATCGAATAGAAGATGGACGGATGAAGAAAACTCTCGGCGAAACCCTCACTGGAGCTTGGCAGCTACGCGATTGCTCGTAACTTCGCGGGAAACATCCCTTGATGATTTAGAAACTTGAACCAAGCTCAGATCTGGTACGGCCGCGTGCGATCGAGAAGAAAGATGAAAAACAACGAAGAACTGGGAAACACAATTCGCGACGACGACCCGATCTGGCAGAGGAGTTCTGTTTTATTAGTTAGCAATGAATGATTGTTATTATTATGGTCTCATCCGATGGTTGGATCATCTCAGATCTGAACCAAACTTCCCATATCACCATCAATGGCTCTGATCTACTTCTCCTTAGCTTGGATCAATCAGATCTGCGACGGATGGCTCAGATCTTCCTTTCTTTTGAATGGATGGTTGAGACTCCCCTTAAGCTTGATCCGGCAGTCAGATGGAATCTGATTTGGTTCAAATCTTCAGATTTTGATCTATGGACGTGATTAACTCTACCTTGGGCTCGGATTGATCAGAAGCTGACAGATGGCTCAGATCTCACCGTTTCTTGATTGGACGACCCATATTAATCCAATGCTTGATCATCTTGATCCGCATCCAATTCTGGCTCAAGTTTGATCCAATCTGATCTATGTCCATGATCATTCAAAGCCTACAAAATTAGATTCAAATTTAATGTCACAATATCTCAAATATAGAAAGAATTGAATCCACAAGCTAAAATAGACATATATCATGAACCCTAATGTAAATACAAACTTAAACATATAAAAAGAGATCAAAACATGGATTTGAGAGCCTAAAATAATTAACAAAATGGTAATTATCAGTGTGCAGGGTTGCAAGATACACATTGACTTAGTTAGACGACTTCGGGGCCGATGAAGGATGGCATGGAGGTAAGCTGAAAGCTTGTTTGTGCATCTGAGGGACCGTGGTAGGTTGCCCCGGCATTGCGCAATCTGAAATGCATGGCGTTATAGCAATGTGTGTCATCTGCCGTCACAAAGCTACCCTTTTCTTGATCTTCCGGTGCAAGAGGAACTTGGTGATACCCCTGGTAGGCGTCCAGCATGGAAATAAACTCAGAACCAGAGGTGGAATCTACCAATCTATCTATCTGAGGCAGGGGGTAGCAGTCTTTAGGACAGACTTTATTTAAATCTCGAAAGTCAATACAAATCCGCCATTTACTCCTAGGCTTAGGGGCAATCACTACATTAGCCAACTTAGTTGGGAATTGAACTTCTCTTATGTGAGTAGCCTTCAGCAACTTGGCGACCTCCTCTCTGATAGCCTTGTCCTACTCGGGCACGAAATGACTTCGTCTTTGCTTCACTGGCCAAGCCCTGGGGGTCACGTGCAAGTGATTCGTGGCTAAGGCTGGAGGGACTCATTTGATCTCCTCGGTTGCCCATGCAAACACGTCCCGATGGTTCTGAAAGTAGTCGATCAGAAGACTCAACTTTGACGTGAGGTCAGCAACAATCTTGGTAAACCCCCCCCCCCCCCCGCGGTCTGTTGAGGGTATATTTGAACCTCTTTACTCTCGACCTCCCTCCATTCTTCTCTAGGCCCTTCCTCCTCGTTGACGAGGTCAATTTGTAGAGCTTCCTCAACCTTCAAGTTCTTGCGGGATTCAGACCTAACCTCCCCGTTGTAACATCGCTGGGAAGCTGGTTGATCCCCCTTGACTTCAGCCACTTACTTGCCCATCGGGAACTTGATTTTTTGGTGGTAGAATGAGACCACCGCCTGGAATACACTGAGTGCTGGGCGTCCGAGGATCACATTGTAGGACGAGGGTTCATCCATGACCAGGAAAGGTGTCCTCCTCGTCCTCTCTAGCGTGTCATCTCCCAATGACAGGGATAGGGAGATGTGCCCTATTGGCTGCACTCGGTATCTAGTGAAGCCGAAGAGTGGAGTACAGACCGGCCGCAGCTCATCCTCATCGATCAACATATGATCCAGGGCCGCCTTGTACAGGATGTTCACAGAACAAACTGTATCCATGAAGGCACACTTAACTTCATAATTAGCTATGCGAGCAAGAATTACCAAGGCGTCATCATGAGGGGTCTCCATGTCGTCTATGTCATCTGGGCCGAATGAGATGACGGGGCCTCTATGTAGGATCGGTGTTGGTCGATAGAGGGGGGTAAATATCGACTTGAAAAATTCATCAGAAATCTTCGTTTAACGTCTTTCTATCAGGGTTAGTACGCAACAGAAATAGTAATAAAGAAAGACAAAAAACACACAGAGGCATGCGGGTTTTACTTGGTTCCCAACCCCCCAGAGTCAGTAAGTCCAAGGCCTAAGCACTCAATCATGAGCCCACTAATAATCTCCTTTCTGGACTTTCTGGAGGCGGAGAAACCCGTCATACAGTTCGAATTTACAAACAAGGAATAAATGAATTTAATACGTAAATAAAAATCAAACCAACAAAACAGCCAATCCGGAAGTCCAAAGTGTCGCGCACTTCTTCCTGGAGCCTCCTTGGTCGCAGAGCTTTGTCTTGAGCACTTTTGCTTCGTATGGAACACTTTTGTGGATATGGAAATTGATGTTGAGCAATGAGGGGTTGAACCCCTTTATATACAGACTTCACGGGCGCCTGTAAGCTCTTGGGCGCCTGCCATGTGCCGGTCAAAGCCTTATCCAGCACCAAAATCGCGGAAGGGGATAAAACTGCCATCCCAGGAGCCTGGTGTGGGATCAAATTGAATCGATAGAGGGGGTGAATATCGATCGTCAAAATGTTTTCAAAAATCATAGAGTAATTGCACAGCGGAAAAGAAAAACAATCACTACCACTTTTATTTTTACTTGGTTCGGAGTCGCAATCGGCTCCTACTCCAAGGCCCACGGTCCTTGATCATTTACGATGGGCAATTCTATATTTCGTCAAATGTTTTACAAGATGAAGTTGAATATAGAATTAAAAAGAATACAACAATAAAACTATTTTTATACCAACGACCGGAGAAGTTGGAAGTTTGGAGTCGCGGGTCGTCGTAGGCGCTTGAATCTCCAGTACAGAGCTTGTCGGAGCGGAGCACTTGAATGAATGTGTTGAAAGCAATTGTTGTTGAAGCCAAGGGGGTGAACCCCTTTATGTAGTCGTAGCTGGGGCGCCTGTATTGAAGGGGGCGCCTGACACGTGGCCTATCCTGCGAGAACCTCAATCCGCAGACTTGGCTAGCGCTTATCCCCTCAACCAGGGCGCCTGAGCTAACTGGGGCGCCTGTTTAACACAAGTGCTACAATGATGATTCAGAGGCTTGCGTGGCAGTTTGCTTCGAGTGCTTGGAATAACCCTTTGTTGGATCAAGAAAGACCGATAGAGGGGGGGGGGTGAATATCGAAAAATGTTCGGATTTAAAAGAAAGAGTAAGTGCGTGGCGGAATAAAGACAAACAACGCAAACACCAAGATTTTACTTGGTTCGGAGCCTGGGTCGACTCCTACTCCAAGGCCCACAGTCGTTGAACGTTTACTTTGGGCAATTCTATAGTGCGCAAAACGGTTACAAAGTGAGATTACAAAATTACTGTAAATAGAAATATACACTTTGTTTTACCAACTCCCGGTGTAGATCGAGTTTCGGTGCAGTGGGAGGTTGACGGTGCTTCGTTCTTGAGTCGGGAAGTTTCCGGAGCAGAGCGCGGTCGTCAGAGCGTTTGGATGCGTTGAATGAAAGCAGTGTTGAAGCTAGGGGTCGAGGGGTGCTATTTATAGCACCTAGGGGCGCCCTGCTACGTGTCACCCGATCCGTGCTTTGCTCGGTCAAGCCTTATCGCACCGAAATAGGGATGAGGTTTGACCTCTGGGGCGCCCTGGTCGCAGAGGGCGCCTTGGCTGACTTTTTCCGTGCAGAAGACTCGGCTGTGGATAAAGCTGAGGCTTCGCAGAGAGAGCTGGAGGCGCCTTGGCTGCTGAAGGCGCCTTCACTGACGAAGGCGCCTTCGCTGCTGAGGGCGCCTTGCCCAGTAAGCAGCTGAAGCCTATTTTGCTTCGCTTGGTTCTGGTTCACCTTGAGGGCGCCCTGGACACTCAGGGCGCCTTGCTCAGCTGTTGCCTCACTCCTTTGAGGCTCTCTGAGTTGCAGACACACGTTCCTTCGGTCCTGCATCAAGGGTTAGTCCAAAACACAATAAAACAATTAATAATTATTTTATACAGCCTTAGCTCTCTTGGTTCTGACTTTGGTCTCCAAAATGGAGCCCTAGGTCGAACCGACACCTACTGTTCCCTCGACGGGGAACGCGTCCTCACCTACTCCTCTCAGGAGAGTTTACCTGATGCCAACCGCTCCTTTGGTTGGACTTTTGCCTGACGGTCCTTTTGTCAGGTCTTGTGAACTGGCAGTCCTTCTCCAGTTGCCTAGCAGTCCTTCGCTAGGGCTTTTGGTGCTGGCAGTCCTTCGCCAGTGCCTAGCAGTCCTTCGCTAGGGCTTTTGGTGCTGGCAGTCCTTCGCCAGTGCCTAGCAGTCCTTCGCTAGGGCTTGATGCTGGCAGTCCTTCGCCAGTGCCTAGCAGCCCTTCGCTAGGGCTTGATGCTGCACACTAGATTAACTTGTTAGACAACAAGAAAGACTTAACTTTTGACCTATGTTACCATTATCAAAACACAGGTTTGACTTAGGTGCATTTCTGCACCAACAATCTCCCCCTTTTTGATTTATGGCAACCCTAGTTCAAAAAGTTAAGTTTAAGCAAAACATGACAAAGTTTTGATCCCTCCCCCTGGAGGGAATCTCCCCCTTGATTTTTTCAAAAGTTCGTGATGTGATTTTCAACACTTAGCAAATTTCATGTTTTGAGTTTGAAGAATTTTCAAGCTAAAAAAATATTCTAAGTCACGATAAGTTTTCAGACATTAACAATTTTAGGTTTAGGAAAACTTTCAGATTTAGAAAAATTTCAAGCTTAAAAAAAATTTAAAAACATTAAGTCAACCAGAAATTTTAATAACACTTTTTCAGCTTAAGTAAGAGTCTCAGTGTTAGAAACTTTTCAAGGGGAGTTTTAAGCAAAAACTTAGGCTTAGAAACAATTCAGAGTTAGAAATTTTTAAGGAAAATTTTAAGCAAAAAGGTTTAGCTTAAAAACAATTCAGAGTTAGAAATTTTTAAAGAAAATTTTAAGCAAAAACGGTTTAGCTTAAAAACAATTCAGAGTTAGAAATTTTTAAGGAAAATTTTAAGCAAAAAGGTTTAGCTTAAAAACAATTCAGAGTTAGAAATAAAATTTTAAAATGAATTACGCTTTGAATTTCTAACTTTAAATAACCAGATTTGATTTTTCAGTTGAACTTTTTGAAGAAGGAAATAGGAAAAAAAATTTGAAAAAATTTTAGGTTCCCTCTTTCCTTTCCAACTCTCCCCCTTTGACATATATCAAAAAAAGTGCAGAAGAAATATTTGCAATAATTAAATAAAACATTTGCGGTACTGAAACAAACTAGGACCTAAGTCTGGTTTCATCTTTAGGGACCTGTCTAACCCAATTAGCTACTTACTAACTGTTATAAATAGTAGCTTTTGCTAGGGTTAGTCAAGTTAAGTGAGCTGTTCAAGTTAGATTGTCTAAACTTGACACTTAACCTGATTGCTGTTCAGTTTGTATTTAATGCCCCAACTACTGCAGATGCACTGACTTAAAGCATCTTGAGTTAAGGCAAAGACCTAAGCATCTCAACCCTTTCTAGGTTATCATTCAAAGTGCCCTAAGGTGCTTGTGAGATGCTGGCTTCTAGATCTATAGGTGCATGCAGTTCTAGGGTTAGGGCCTAGGCTAAGTCCATTTCGAAAAAAAAACCTAGTTTTGAAGGGGGTAGTTTTTGAAATAAAACTAAGTCAAGGGAAAAATTTTTAAAACCAAAGTAACATTTTTTTTAAGATTAAGTTAGAAAAACTTTTAAAATAAACACCATTTTAAAATCAATTTAAAACATTTTAAAATTAAGGCAAAAATCAAATGATTCTATTCTACTAAGCATAATCCTAACTGCCTTCTCAGTGAGCTGAACTCAGATTCAGGTAGGGGTTTAGTGAATATGTCAGCTAGGTTGGACTTGGAGTCTACATGCTTAAGGACTATTTCACCCCTAGCTACGTGATCTCTTACAAAGTGATGTTTCACTTCTATGTGTTTGGTTCTAGAATGTTGTATTGGATTTTTGGTTAAGTTAATTGAGCTAATATTGTCAATATTGACTTGGGTCTGATTGTAGTCTAGCTGAAAGTCCTTAAGGGTGTGCATCATCCATAGGAGTTGAGCTACACACTCTCCTAAGGCTACATATTCAGCTTCAGTTGTGGATAGAGCAACACAGTGTTGCTTCCTACTGCACCAACTTACTAAGCTGTTTCCTAAAAGTTGACAGCTTCCACTTGTACTTTTTCTATCTAATTTACAACCAGCATAGTCAGAATCAGAGTATCCTGAAAACTTAAAGGATGAAGTCCTAGGGTACCATATCCCTACATTTAGGGTGCCCTTAATGTATCTTAAAATTTGTTTTAGGGCTGCTAAGTGAGTTTCCTTAGCACAGGTTTGGTACCTAGCGCACATTCCTACTGAAAAAAGTATATCAGGTCTACTGGCTGTAAGGTATAGTAGACTTCCTATCATACTTCTATAAAGTTTTAGG
The DNA here is from genome assembly GCA_024364735.1 of Boesenbergia rotunda. NCBI lineage: Eukaryota > Viridiplantae > Streptophyta > Magnoliopsida > Zingiberales > Zingiberaceae > Boesenbergia > Boesenbergia rotunda. The sequence goes on from JAGFNQ010010112.1 coordinate 94,710, forward strand.
TCTACTGGTTTACCATCAGGGTCATTATCTATTTTCACATTTGTGGTCATTGGGGTACTTATACTTTTAGAGTTATCCATTTTAAATTTCTTAATTAGTTCTTTAGCATATTTAGATTGATGTACATAATTTCCATCCTTAGTTTGTTTGATTTGTAACCCTAGGAAAAAGTTGAGTTCCCCAACTAAACTCATTTTAAACTCATTTTCCATTATTGTTACAAATTCTTTTAGAAATTTAGAGTTAGTTGATCCAAATATTATATCATCTACGTAAATTTGGGCAATAAATATATCCTTTTCTAAAATTTTAACAAACAAGGTTGGGTCAATTTGACCTTGTTTGAATTCTTTAGAAATCAGGTAAATGGATAATCTTTCATACCAGGCCCTGGGTGCTTGTTTTAGTCCATAAAGGGCTTTACTAAGTTTGTAGACATGATCGGGTTTTTCTATATCCTCAAATCCTGGGGGTTGTCCTACATAAACTTCTTCCTTAATAAGCCCATTTAAGAAAGCTGACTTTACATCCATTTGGTATAATTTAAATCCTTTATGGGATGCAAAGGCTAGTAACATCCTAATAGACTCAAGTCTAGCTACAGGGGCATAGGTTTCATCATAATCCAACCCTTCTACTTGACTGAATCCCTTAGCTACTAAACGGGCTTTATTTCGGACTATTTCACCTTGGTCGTTTAACTTATTCCTAAACACCCACTTGGTGTCAATTACGGATTTGCCCTTAGGCTTAGGTACTAACTCCCAGACTTGGTTTCTTTCAAATTGGGCTAACTCTTCTTGCATGGCTAGGATCCAGTCAGGATCAGGTAGGGCTTCCTCAATAGTCTTAGGTTCAATCTTTGAAATCATGGCTATTTGACTAAGATTTCTATAGGAAGCTCTAGTTCTAACTCCTAAGGTTGGATCACCTACGATTTGATCAGCTGGGTGACTTAGTCTGGGTTTCTTGGTTTTTCTAGTACTTGGCTCAGCTTCAGGTCCAGCTGGTCCAATAGGTTCAGTTCTGGGATCATTGGTTGGTTCAACTGATTCAGAAGTTGGTTCAATTGTTAAGTCATTAAAGGGTTCAATTGGGGTTTCAGAGTTATCTTCTTGATCAGTATTTGATGAAGCTAAGTCAGAATTATCAGATTTTGGGTTAGTTTCTTCATCAAATATTAAGTTGGTTGTTTCTTCAATTTTCTTAGTTGTTTTGTTGTAGACCTTATAAGCTCTACTTGTTGTAGAGTATCCTAAAAAGATACCTGGGTTTGACTTGGATTGAAACTTTCCAAGATAGTCTTTGGTATTAAGAATATGGACTTTGCATCCAAAGACTCTAAGATAGTGTAGGTTTGGAAGTCTATGGTAGTAAAGTTCATAGGGTGTTTTATTTATCTTTTTATTAGGTAGAATCCTATTTTGGATATAGCAAGCTGTGCTGATTGCTTCTGCCCAATAGTGGTTAGGTAGGTCAAATTCATTGAGCATAGCTCTAGCAGCTTCCTGTAGGGTTCTATTTTTTCATTCTACTATGCCATTTTGTTGGGGGGTCCTGTAACGCCCCAAAATTTCCATTTTTAGTTCTTAAAGTCCTTAGAATTATTTAGAAATGGTTTAGAAATATTCTAGATATTTTTAGGAATTTTTAGAGTATTTTTATGGAATTTTCCGAGTCCGTTTGGTATTTTTGGAAAAAGAAAAAGAAAAGGAAAAAGGGAAAAATTGCCAAAAATGGAAAAAACAGATTTAGTGCAGCCGGTGGATTGAACCCGCGACCTCCACCGAACAGCACAAGCGCCCAACCGGCTGGGCTAGGGGTATCAGCACAACAGAAGATGGTAAGACCTATAATTAAGCTGTGGTTAAGTAAATCCGATCCCAAGTGTATAAATAGAAAACTTAAAGAGAGAAGTTGGGATTTCTCTCAAACCCTTCGGCCAACACCCCTTGCGCCGACCCCTCTCCCTCTCCTCTCTTGTGCGCACGCAAACCAAGGTCAAGAGGGCCGGCCGAGACCCTTCTCCAAGAAATAATCCTATATTCGGGATCCCCGCGACGAGAGGAACGCGTAGACGTGAAGAATTCTTCGAGATCTTAAGTTTCTCCCGAGTTCTAGACCTCAATCTTGGTTGTAAGTCCAAGATATCAATGTAAGTACTGCTCACCTGCAGTAAGAGGCGGTTTTACCGCGAGAATTTCCTTTAAAAGTTTTAAAAGAGAATTTTCCTTTTGCTTTAGTTTTTGCATGTGATCTTAGTTCTTATATGCTTATATGTTTGATAAGTCCCTATATGAGATTAGGGACCAAGAAAAGCTATGAGAAAAGAAAAGAAGATAAAGATAAGAAAAGAAAAGGCCAAGGCCTTAAGAAATCCCCAAAAGTCAAGACTTAGGGATTTTAGCACGCAAGGTGCTCCAGAAAATGCCAAGGCATTTACAGATAAGAAAGAAAAGAAAGAAAAGCTATTTTATTTTATAAGGCCAGTACCCGGCGTCCAAGGGCGTCGTTAAAGAAATCCAGGTGTCCAATTCCAAGGTCTTGGCCCTGGTAGACCAAGGTCTGCTCTATTAGGATTGGTGGCTCGCTACCCCAACCTTTTAGGGAACGCGCATTCAGATGGTACTTACGTCTTCAGTGGATCCAAGTGATTAGTATTTTCAAGTATATGCTTTAGCAAAGTTTTCGAAAATACAAAAAGTTTTCAAAAGATAAAGAATAGCTAAAGTTTCAAGTTGAGCCAAGAAAAGTAGATTGAGATTATTTATTGCTTGAGTATGCATGTTTTGAGTTATACATGTTTAGTTTAGTTTTCTTTCAAGCATATCAGTATCTCATATGATTTTCATATCGTTCTAGAAGCATGTTTGCATATTTCGAGTTTTTGTGAGCTAGATAGTACTTACTAAGCTTTTTGCTTATAGATGCATTTCCTCTTATTGCAGATAAAGGTAAAGGCAAGCAATTCTGAAGGAAGACGACGAGGCGGTGCTGAGTAGAGTGTGTGTGGTGGCTGATTATGGAGAGATCTTCGAGACAAGACAATTTAACTATTCAAACTACAATGTTATAGTTTATTCAGATTTTAAGTTCTTGTTTATGGAGTTAGTAAACATTTAAGTTTTGGATAGTTTTACATGCTCAATTGCTTAGAGTAAAGTTTCCATGTCATTTCAATTAGCTTATATAATCTTATGCTTGCATTGGATGAGTAGAAATGTGAATAGATGGAGATATTGATACATTGTTAGAAAATAGACGCATGTGCCAAGATAGTATCAAATTCTCTTTGAACTAAGTTTTTATTGCTTAAATATGTTTAGAAAAGTTGCATTCATATTTCATAATGCTTTAGCAAAGTTATAGAACCTTGCATGATGAGTTTGAATGGTTAGAAGTAAAGTTTGGCACAAACCTTAGTGTTAAAGTTCAAACAACTTTTGTAGTTTGTTTTCTTGCGTAAAAGTCCTAATTTTAAGTTTATGGATTCATTTTGATTGGCTAAACTGTTTAGAAAATTGGTATAGAGTATAGAAATGGTGTCATGATCTTATTTGGCTCGAAATTGAAGGAATGGTGGGCTTAAAAAGCAAGGGCCGAAATCTGTAAAACAGATTTCAGCCGTATCAGTCGACTGATGACGTCATCAGTCGACTGATACAGGCTGTTTAATAAGGTAAGGCTGTTTTTCGATGGGTTTTGGCTATGGGATTGAGAAGAGAGTATGACATGGTATTAATATACATGATTGCTTAAGTTAGAATATAATTGTTAGCAGAATTTAAAAGAAAAAAAAAAGATTTCCGCATTTTTTAGTCATGTATAAGAGTGAGAAGTAGAGAAAGTAACGATCCGTCTAAGACAGAAGAAGGCGGGTCGCTACAGTTGGTATCAGAGCAGTTCCCATTCTCCAGCATCACACACACATCAGCATCAACCTTGCCGTCTTCAAGTAAGAAAGCTTTAAGTTTCAGTTTTTCTATTGCTCCTTTACTTAATTCAGTATAGAGAAATGCTTAAGTACTTACTCACATGTGCATAGAACAAGGAAGCATGTTTAATACCTTAGTATCACGGAATCATGTTTAATCCCTAGAATGGATATTAGAGAAATGCTTAAGTACTTACTTGATTTGCCCAAAAGTAAGTTTTGGATTATGGCACGCAAGGTGCTTGATAAAAGTTTTGAGTAAGACCAAGGTCTTACTAAGCCCTAGAACGAGTTCTAGGACTAAGAAATGAGATAAGAATCAAGACCAAGGTCTGTTATATCCTAAAGCAAGTTTGGAACATTACCATTAAGTGTTAAGTTATACATTTGAGACGTCCTAGAAAGGCCAAAACGAGGAGCAAGCTCCTAGAGGCAAGAGGCAACAGAGTCAGTACCCCACCAAATCTCTTAGACGTGGTGGCTCAGTACAGAGACAGTTAGCAGAACAACAGCAAGTTATTGCCACTAGGATGCTACCAGCAGGCGTTATATTACCTCGCCGGTGGCGAATGTAGTGCACCAGTTGTGATCGAAGACCCATCGATTACATCTGTGTCGGCAAGGGGGTAAGGCAAGAAGCGTACCTCATTCAGTAGGAGAAACTGAAGCCAGGGAACTTCCCAGGCACAAGCAAACCATGGGATGCTTAAGCATGGTTCAAAACTTGGAAAGAATAGTAGGGCTACTGGACTGGCATGAGGTAGAGAAGATAAAGTGTGCATCTTTCTGCCTTACGGGAGATGCTAGAATATAGTGGAAGAGAGTCAAGGCCAAGAGAAATGTCAGCCAGATGACATGGGCCGACTTCGAGACTGAGTTCTTCGAAGAATACTTTCACATGCAAGTAACCAACAAGCATTATGATGAATTCACGGAGTTCAGACAAGGAGAACTATCCGTGGATGAAGCAGTGAAGATGTTTAAGCGGTTAGCTCATCTGTGCCCAGAGCTAGTTAGCACAGAAAAAGAGATAGTTAGGCTAATGCTCAAGATGTTAAGGCCTGAGATAGCGTTGAAGGGGGCTAGCGGTGTTAAGAGGCTGCAAACCTCCGAGGAACTAATAAGTAGTGCTTTGATCACTGAGCACTACTTAAACAGTATAAAGGCCACCAGAAAGGTTGAACGATGAAGTTCTTAACAACCTTACCGTCAGGGGAAGTAATGGCCTCTACTGAGAGGCTAAGGGCAGTATCAATCTAGATTTCCAACCGAGAGCTCTACAGTGACTTGTTAGTCCTTGAGATGAAGGATTACGATGTCATTTTAGGAATGGACTTCTTGAGCAAGTATAATGCTTCTATAGACTGCCGCAAGAAAAAGTCAAGTTCACACCAGAAGCAGAACCTTCATTTGAGTTTATTGGAGACCCAAGGAGAAAGATAAATAGGTTCCTACCTACCTTACAAGCTCAGAGAATGTTAGAGAAGGGGTGCTCTGGTTTTCTAGCTCATATAGTGGATGCGAGTCAAGGAGAAGGATTGAAGAGAGAAGAAGTGAGGGTAGTCTGTGACTATCCTGAGGTGTTTCCTGAAGAGTTACCAGGACTCCCTCCCAATCGGGAAATTGAGTTTGAAATTGAGTTGGCCCCAGGAACCAACCCAATTTCGAAGGCACCTTATCGCATGCACCAGCAGAGCTGAAAGAATTACAAGAGCAACTCCAGAGCTACTAGACAAGGGCTTCATCCGCCCGAGTCATTCACCTGGGGAGCTCCTGTACTTTTGTCAAGAAGAAGGATGGTCTATGCGTCTGTGCATAGACTACAGAGCTCTGAACAAGGTAACCATCAAGAACAAGTACCCCCTTCCTAGAATAGATGATTTATTTGATCAACTCAAAGGGGCTACAGTGTTCTCGAAGATAGATCTGCGTTCTGGGTATCATCAGCTAAAGGTTAAAGAAAGTGACATCCCCAGGACGGCCTTCAGAACAAGATACGGCCACTACGAATTTGTAGTAATGCCTTTTGGAGTAACCAATGCTCCAGCAGTCTTCATGGAGCTGATGAACCACATCTTTAGGGAGTATCTCGATAAATTCGTCATTGTGTTTATTGATGATATTCTCATATACTCACAGACTCCAGAGGACCATGCTACACACTTGAGGATAGTGCTGCAGATCCTTCAGCAGGAGAAGCTCTATGCAAAATTCTCAAAGTGTGAGTTTTGGCTAGATCAGGTGACCTTCCTAGGTCACATTGTATCCAAAGAAGGCATTCAAGTTGATCCAGCCAAGATAGAAGCAGTCAGCAACTGGTGTAGACCCAAGAATGCCAGTGAGATCAGAAGCTTCTTAGGCCTGGCAGGATATTACAGAAAATTTGTGGAGGACTTTTCCAGGATAGCCTCTCCACTCACAGCCTTGACCAGAAAGAACAAGAAGTTTGAATGGTCAGATAAATGCGAGCACAGTTTTCTAGAGCTGAAGAAGAGACTGACCAGTGCTCCCATCCTGACATTCCAGAGAGTGACAAGCCTTTGACATCTATAGTGATGCATCCAAGATGGGCCTTGGAGCTGTCCTCATGCAAGATGGTAAAGTAATAGCATATGCCTCCAGACAGCTCAAGGACTATGAGAAGAATTACCCTACCACGACCTTGAGCTAGCCGCTGTGGTTTTTGCACTGAAGCTCTGGAGACACTACCTGTATGGAGTGCAGTGCAGAATCTTCACAGACCATCAGAGTTTGAAGTACTTCTTCACTCAGAAAGATCTGAATATGAGGCAGCGCAGGTGGCTAGAGTTGGTCAAAGATTATGACTGTGAAATCCTCTACCACCCAGGTAAAGCTAATAAAGTGGCAGATGCACTGAGCAGAAAATCCTGTGCGCACTGATGTCCTTATCATCACTGTCTCTACCACTTCAGAAAGAAATAAAGATTTTGGAGTCGAGGTTATGGTTGGGCAATTTTCTGCATTGACCCTAGAGTCAACCCTGCTTAAGGATATACAAGAAAAGCAAGATCAAGACCCAGAGATCCAGAAGATCAAGCAGGGGATCCAAGAGGCAGAAAATTCAGAGTTTCGAGTATCAGACAGTGGCATCCTCTATTTTGGAGACCGCCTTTGCGTCCCCAATGATGAGGAACTAAGAAAGAATATTTAGAAGAAGCCCACAGTACCCCGTACTCTATGCATCCTGGTTCTACCAAGATGTATCAAGATTTAAAGCAAAGGTTCTGGTGGTCTGGACTCAAGCGAGACGTGGCCAGATATATCAGTACCTGCTTGACCTGCCAGAGGTCAAAGCGAGCACCAGAGACCAGGAGGAGTTCTGCAGCCTCTTCCCATTCCAGAGTGGAAGTGGGAAGAAATATCCATGGACTTTATCACAGGTCTTCCAAGAACCACCCATGGACATGATGCAATTTGGGTGATAGTGGACAGGTTGACCAAATCTGCCCACTTCCTAGCCATCAAGTTATCGCATTCGGTAGAGCAATTAGCACAGCTGTATGTGAAAGAAGTGATCAGGCTTCATGGAGTTCCGAGGTCGATCGTGTCTGACAGAGATGGGCGATTCACCTCCCATTTTTGGAAGTGTGTTCAGGACGCCCTAGGCACCAAACTTCAGTTCAGCACAGCTTTCCATCCCCAGACAGATGGACAGACAGAGAGAGTAAATCAGATTTTAGAAGACATGCTCAGGGCTTGTGCATTGGACTTTAAGGGTAGTTGGTGTAAATTTCTGTGCTTAGCTGAGTTTGCCTACAACAATAGCTATCAGGCCACCATCAGGATGGCACCTTATGAGGCATTATATGGCAGGAAATGTAGATCACCCATATGTTGGCAAGAAGCTGGTGAGAAGAAAGAAATGGAGTCAGGACTAGACAGCCAGACTGAGCTTATAGACGAGACCACTCAGGCTATTCAGACGATCCGCCAGAGGATTGAGACTGCCCAGAGTCGACAGAAAAGTTATGCTGACACACGCCGTAGGCCACTTGAATTCGAAGTTGGAGATTCAGTATTTCTCAAGGTCGCTCCTATGAAGGGAGTGATGAGATTTGGTAAAAAGGGTAAGCTAAGTCCTCGTTACATAGGACCCTACAAGATTATAAAGAGAGTTGGGAAGGTAGCCTATGAGCTGGACTTACCAGAGGAGATGTCAGCTATCCATAGTACATTTCATGTCTCTATGCTAAAGAAGTGTATTCACGACCCCAGCCAAGTGATTCAGCCTCAGTCAGTACAGATCCAAGAAGATCTTAGTTATGAGAGCAGACCGACACAGATAGTGGACAAAGCAGTTAAAAGATTAAGAAACAAAGAAGTGCCACTAGTGAAGGTCATCTGGCAGAATCAAAAGCATGAAGAGGCTACTTGGGAACGTGAGGACAGCATGAGAGAACGATATCCAGAGTTATTCTAAGTTCGAGGACGAACTTTTTATAAGGTATGGGGGATTGTAACGCCCCAAAATTTCCATTTTTAGTTTTTAAAGTCCTTAGAATTATTTAGAAATGGTTTAGAAATATTCTAGATATTTTTAGGAATTTTTAGAGTATTTTTATGGAATTTTCCGAGTCCGTTTGGTATTTTTGGAAAAAGAAAAAGAAAAGGAAAAAGGGAAAAATTGCCAAAAATGGAAAAACAGATTTAGTGCAGCCGGTGGATTGAACCCGCGACCTCCACCGAACAGCACAAGCGCCCAACCGGCTGGGCTAGGGGTATCAGCACAACAGAAGATGGTAAGACCTATAATTAAGCTGTGGTTAAGTAAATCCGATCCCAAGTGTATAAATAGAAAACTTAAAGAGAGAAGTTGGGATTTCTCTCAAACCCTTCGGCCAACACCCCTTGCGCCGACCCCTCTCCCTCTCCTCTCTTGTGCGCACGCAAACCAAGGTCAAGAGGGCCGGCCGAGACCCTTCTCCAAGAAATAATCCTATATTCGGGATCCCCGCGACGAGAGGAACGCGTAGACGTGAAGAATTCTTCGAGATCTTAAGTTTCTCCCGAGTTCTAGACCTCAATCTTGGTTGTAAGTCCAAGATATCAATGTAAGTACTGCTCACCTGCAGTAAGAGGCGGTTTTTCCGCGAGAATTTCCTTTAAAAGTTCTTAAAAGAGATATTTCTTTTAGTTTTTAGTTTTTGCATGTGATCTTAGTTCATTATATGCTTATATGTTTATTGATGTCCTATATGAGATTAGGGACCAAGAAAAGCTATGAGAAAAGAAAAGAAGATAAAGATAAGAAAAGAAAAGGCCAAGGCCTTAAGAAATCCCCAAAAGTCAAGACTTAGGGATTTTAGCACGCAAGGTGCTCCAGAAAATGCCAAGGCATTTAAGATAAGAAAGAAAAGAAAGAAAAGCTATTTTATTTTATAAGGCCAGTACCCGGCGTCCAAGGGCGTCGTTAAAGAAATCCAGGTGTCCAATTCCAAGGTCTTGGCCCTGGTAGACCAAGGTCTGCTCTATTAGGATTGGTGGCTCGCTACCCCAACCTTTTAGGGAACGCGCATTCAGATGGTACTTACGTCTTCAGTGGATCCAAGTGATTAGTATTTTCAAGTATATGCTTTAGCAAAGTTTTCGAAAATACAAAAAGTTTTCAAAAGATAAAGAATAGCTAAAGTTTCAAGTTGAGCCAAGAAAAGTAGATTGAGATTATTTATTGCTTGAGTATGCATGTTTTGAGTTATACATGTTTAGTTTAGTTTTCTTTCAAGCATATCAGTATCTCATATGATTTTCATATCGTTCTAGAAGCATGTTTGCATATTTCGAGTTTTTGTGAGCTAGATAGTACTTACTAAGCTTTTTGCTTATAGATGCATTTCCTCTTATTGCAGATAAAGGTAAAGGCAAGCAATTCTGAAGGAAGACGACGAGGCGGTGCTGAGTAGAGTGTGTGTGGTGGCTGATTATGGAGAGATCTTCGAGACAAGACAATTTAACTATTCAAACTACAATGTTATAGTTTATTCAGATTTTAAGTTCTTGTTTATGGAGTTAGTAAACATTTAAGTTTTGGATAGTTTTACATGCTCAATTGCTTAGAGAAAGTTTCCATGTCATTTCAATTAGCTTATATAATCTTATGCTTGCATTGGATGAGTAGAAATGTGAATAGATGGAGATATTGATACATTGTTAGGAAATAGACGCATGTGCCAAGATAGTATCAAATTCTCTTTGAACTAAGTTTTTATTGCTTAAATATGTTTAGAAAAGTTGCATTCATATTTCATAATGCTTTAGCAAAGTTATAGAACCTTGCATGATGAGTTTGAATGGTTAGAAGTAAAGTTTGGCACAAACCTTAGTGTTAAAGTTCAAACAACTTTTGTAGTTTGTTTTCTTGCGTAAAAGTCCTAATTTTAAGTTTATGGATTCATTTTGATTGGCTAAACTGTTTAGAAAATTGGTATAGAGTATAGAAATGGTGTCATGATCTTATTTGGCTCGAAATTGAAGGAATGGTGGGCTTAAAAAGCAAGGGCCGAAATCTGTAAAACAGATTTCAGCCGTATCAGTCGACTGATGACGTCATCAGTCGACTGATACAGGCTGTTTAATAAGGTAAGGCTGTTTTTCGATGGGTTTTGGCTATGGGATTGAGAAGAGAGTATGACATGGTATTAATATACATGATTGCTTAAGTTAGAATATAATTGTTAGCAGAATTTAAAAGAAAAAAAAAAGATTTCCTCATTTTTATTAGTCGTGTATTAGAGTCGAGAAGTAGAGAAAAGTAACGATCCGTTTGAGATAGAAGAAGGCGGGTCGCTACAGGTCCTGGGACACGAAAATTCGTGTTTATATCCATTTACTTTACAGAATTCTTCGAATCTTTGATTCTCGAATTCTCCCCCGTGGTCAGACCTAAGTCTTTTGATTTTGGTATCATTTTGATTTTCAATCAATTTACAAAAGTTGTTAAATAGGTTCAGGGTTTCATCTTTGGTCTTTAGAAACCTGACCCAGGTGAACCTAGAGTAGTCATCAATTATCACTAAGCAGTATTGGTTTCCACTTAGTGACTTGGCTCCATGTGAATCAAATAGGTCAAGGTGTAGGAGCTCAAGTGTGGTTTGGGTTTGATCAGATTGGATCAATTTGTGACTAGACTTGGTTTGTTTGCCTTGATTACAAGATTCACATATTAGGTTTTCATTATTCTTAATTTTGGGGACACCTTTGATTAAGCCAAGTTGGGTAATTTTTGAGATAGTTCTTAGATTGGTATGACCTAATCTCCTATGCCAGAGTTTTGATTGTTCTAACTGTGTTAACATGCATTTGGGTATAAGGGGAAGATTTATAGTGTATACATTGTTTTTCCTAGTGCCCTTAAGCATGATTTCTGAGTCTTATGCATTTCTAATCAGGCAATTAGAATTGTTGAAAGTAACTAAATAACCAGAATCACATAACTGACTTATGCTAAGTAAGTTAAAATTGAAGTTTTCCACCAATAGAACTTTCTTAATAATGAAATTGGATTTAAGTTCAATATTACCTGACCCAATTACCTTGAGTGTAGCATTGTTACCAAATACCACTGAGCCCAGGTTTTTGAACTTGAGTTTGGTGAACTTCAATTTGTCCCCAGTCATATGTCTGGAGCACCCGCTATCTAACATCCATTGGTCCAAATCTTTATGTTCCTACACATAAAGAATTTTTGATGATTTGGATCCAATTTAAGTTAGGGATAGCTTAAATTGAGTTTCACTTCCTAGTCTGTCTCACCCCAGTCTAGGGTTTTCAATCACGTTAACCTTAAGGTTTTTATGAGACAGGTTTGAGGGTAACAATTAGTTTTGAAAAGGAATTTCAATTTATTTTCGAAAAAGTTCTTTATTTTTGAAAGCATATTTGAAAAAAAAATAGAAATTTTGAAAACAGATTAAGTGTTTTTCAAAAAGAGAATAAGTTTGAAAAATAGAAATTTTGAAAACAGATTAGAATCTATAATTATTTGAAATTTGAGTTAGATTCGAATTTGACAAAAGATAATTTGAATTTGAATTTCAGAAATTGGCTTCCAGGTCTTGGCGAGGCACTAGGCCTTCTTTGGCCGTAGCCTTATGGGATCATCCACCCTTTCCTTGACAAAGCCTTTTAATGAAATTTCATTTTCAAATTAAATTAGGTCATTTTCTGGTCTAACTAGCTTGGGTCTTGGATCGGTAGCTTCGGCTGGTTTCACCAGTCTAAAGAGACCAAGTAGACTTGATCTTATTCGAGTTGGTTTCCCCAACGTACTATCATCTCACCTCCTCCCAATACTATGTTTTCAAATTTCAAGTAAATTAGTCCTTAAGTCTAACCATTCCTAATTCTAAGCATGGCAACTTGCAGAAATTTAAATAAATAAGCATTTAAAAAAAATTATCTAATAATGAAAATTGTTTTGATTTTGGCTCCCCCTGGACTAAAGCCTCTGTATGGGTTAGGCAAGATGTGAATCTTGTCCTTGGGGATCCAAAATTGATTTGAACTAGTTGGTTTAGTCAGACACAGTTTTGGCACCCATGCCTGAACCTTAGGTCTTGACTGGTTCAGTACAACAAAGTAAGATCTTTGCCGAGATTTGGTTCTATAGCCAAGTCCGGATCGGTTTAGAACAGACTTCTGTTTTCCAAGAATCATATCAAGATTCTTGGAACCAGAAGTGAATCGTTCTAAAGCTGTTCGTAAGTCCTTAACTTGAGTTTTCAGGGAGGAGTTCTCTGATTCAAGTTTTTCAACTTGATCAGGGGTTCCTTCCTGAATTTTCTCAGTTAAGGATTTAGACTCAGCTCCCTCTTTCAGGAGTTTTACTTCCTGTCTGAGGGACTCGATTCGGAGTTTGGCTTTCACCAAATCTCGGGATAGATATGAAATAAGAAAATTTAATTGCAATTTTGAAAAACCTGTTACCCTTATTTCGCCATCGTTGGAGAAGGTCAGCTTGCCGTCGTCCTGGTCCGAGTCTGAGTCAGTCTCGATTTGATCCGAAGCGGTCAGGGCTAGAAGATTGGACTGGGGTGCTTCTTCTCCTTCTTCTGAGGAAGACTCGTCCCAGGTTGCTTGGAGTGCCTTTTTCTTTCTGGTCTTTTTGGACTCCTTTAGACTTGGAGATTCAGTCTTGTAGTGGCCCTTCTTTTTGCATTCGTAGCAGGTTACGTTGGGCTTGTGTTTGTCAGTTGCTGGTTCAGCTGGTTCATCCTTTCTTCGACTTGTTCTCCGTGTGTTGGCTTGGTTCTTCAACTTTTTGTAGTAGCTTCGAGCTAGCCGAACCAGTTCAGATTGATCTCCTTCTTGATCTTCTGTTTCTGAATCTGAGGTAGACTCGGGTTCAACTTGAGTTTTCTTCTTAGTCGTTCTTCCTGTTTTCCCTGCAAAGAAAGCTATACTTTTCTCGGTCAAATTGCAGTTAGTCTGTTCATGCAGTTCAAGTTCAGAGAATAACTCATCTAACTTAATTTTTGAAAGATCCCTAGAGACCTTGTATGCATCTACCATAGATGCCCACAAGGTGGTCCTAGGGAACGCGTTTAGGGCAAACCTTATAAGTGTTGGATCGAGAAAGACCGATAGAGGGGGGGTGAATATTGGAAAATGTTCGGATTTAAAAGAAAGAGCAGTTACGCAGCGGAATAAAATCAAACAACGCAAACACTAGTAGTTTACTTGGTTCGGAGCCTGGGTCGACTCCTACTCCAAGGCCCACGGTCGTTGACCGTTTACTTTGGGCAATTCTATAATGCGCAAAACGGTTACAGAGTAAGATTACAAAAATGACTGTAAATAGAAAATTACACTCTGTTTTACCAACTCCCGGTGTAGATCGAGTTTCGGTGCAGCGGGAGGTCGACGACGCTTCGGACTTGAGTTGGGAAGTTCCTGGAGCAGAGCATAGTCGTCAGAGCGTTTGGAAGCGTTGAATGAAAGCAGTGTTGAAGCTAGGGGTCGAGGGGTGCTATTTATAGCACCTAGGGGCGCCCTGGTCGTCGAGGGCGCCCTACCACGTGTCACCTGATCCGTGCTTCGCTCGGTCAAGAGTTATCGCACCAGAATAGGGATGAGGTTTGACCTCTGGGGCGCCCTGGTCGCTGAGCGCGCCTTTGTTGACCCGGTCTTCTCGGCTGGATTGAGTTGAAGCTTCGCAGAGAGAGCTGGAGGCCCCTTGGCTGCTGAAGGCGCCTTGGCTGCTGAAGGCGCCTTCGCTGCTGAGGGCGCCTTGGCCAGTAAGCAGCTGAAGCCTATTTTGCTTCGCTTGGTTCTGGTTCACCTTGAGGGCGCCCTGGACACTCAGGGCGCCTTGCTCAGCTGTTGCCTCACTCCTTTGAGGCTCTCTGAGTTGCAGACACACGTTCCTTCGGTCCTGCATCAAGGGTTAGTCCAAAACACAATAAAACAATTAATAATTATTTTATACAGCCTCAGCTGTCTTGGTTCTGACTTTGGTCTCCAAAATGGAGCCCTAGGTCGAACCGACGCCTAATGTTCCCTCAAGGGGAACGCGTCCTCACCTACTCCTCTCGGGAGAGTTTACCTGGTGCCAACCGGATCCTCCAGTTGGACTTTTGCCCAGCAGCCCTTCGCCAGGTCTTGAGTTTCGCCCAGCAGCCCTTCGCCAGGACTTGGTTTTTGCCTAGCAGCCCTTCGCCAGGTCTTGAGTTTCGCCCAGCAGCCCTTCACCAGGACTTGGTTTTTGCCCAGCAGCCCTTCGCCAGGACTTGGTTTCCTGATAGCCCTTCGTCAGGTGCCTAGCATCCCTTCGCTAGGACTTGGTTTTCGCCCAGCAAGCAGCATTGTTAGACAACAAATAACCCTTAACTTTGAATCCTTTGCCAATATCAAAACAAGGTTCGATCTGGTGCTTCCTGCACCAACAATCTCCCCCTTTTTGATTATGGCAACACAATTCAAAGTTAAGGAAAAAGATAGCAGTTTAAGCACAAAAGGTTTAAGCAATGAGGTATAACCATTTATGAACAGAATAAATGTAGAGTTGAAAAAATATTTATTTTTCATACTCCCCCTAAAACCCTGAATACTTGTATTTACAACTCTTAACTTTGACCTTTCCTCCCCCTTTGACATATATCAAAAACAGGCATGGGTGAACAAGGTATCTAACAGGGATTTATGAGTTTTTCTAAGTGCTTCATGTTTTTGACAAAGTATTTCAAAAACAGAGTAAAAATATTTTCAAAACTTTTTACACTTAGATAATTTTCAAGTATAAAGCAAGTACTTTTGAGAAGTTTGAAAAATTAAGTGTCAGGTACTTGGTTTAAAAATAGTTAAGTACTAAACTCATTTAAATACTTGAAATAAATTTTTGAAAGGAATTTTAAGTACTTAGAAATAATTTTTGAGAAAGACTTAGAAATAATTTTTGAAAGAAATAGTTAAGTAATTGGAAAAAAAGTACTTAAGTTGTATTTTTAAAAAAAATTAAGAAAAAAAATCAAGTACTTAAATTGATTTTGAAAAAATTAAGTACTTCGGATGTTTTTGAAATTCAAAATTTTTCAAATTTGATTCCCTCTTTTCTTTCCTATCTCTCCCCCTTAATGTTAAATTCTTCTCCTTAGACTATTTTTAAGTTCAATTAAGAATAATATTTTGAAGGAAGTGATAAGGAGAATGTTTGTGTATCAGAGCCTATGAATTTTGAAAGGAAAAAGATACTTAGAATAATTTTGAAGGCATAAAAAAAACATAAATTTCTAGATTAAATCCATTTTAAAAAATGTATTTGTAGGCAAATCTTTAAAAGCTTCACGCACTTAGAACACTTTTGCCTTGAAAAATATTTGTACTTTTGGAAACATTATATTTTGAAAAATAGCAGTACTTTATGAAAGATATTATGCATTTTTGAAGACATAAGTACTTTTGAAATAAATTATGATTTGAAACAAATAAGTACTTTTTAGAAAAATATTAGACTTTGAAAGATATGAGTAATTTTTGAAAAGTATTATGCATTTTGAAAATAAAATATTTTACTTGACTAGGTTTCTTTTCCAGTCTGACACAGTCCTAGAAAACCTTGTTGATTACAAGGACATTTCCCTAAGTGTCTTGGAAAAGTTCTCCAATTCAAGTAAATACTATCTCCAAAAAAAATGATAGTACTTTGAAAGTATATGCTAGTACATTTTGAAAAATGTATGACCTTTTGAAGACACAATATTTTGCTTGACTTGGTTTATTTTCCAATCTGACACAATCCTAGGAAACCTTGTTGACTACAAGGATATTTTCCTAAGTGTCCTGGAAATTCGCCAACCCAAGTAAATATTATTTCAAAAGCAATTTCATAGGCCACAATAATAATAATATTTTGAACGAAAAATTATTTATGTTTTCAAAAGGATTTTAAACTTGCAGTGCATGAAAACATATATTTTGAAAAATTTTCAACAATTCTTTTAATTTGATCTCCCCCTAAACTTGACCCAGTCCTAGGAAGCTTGTTGACTACAAGTGATCTTCCTCTAAGTTTTAGGGTTTGGTTTAAATTATAAGAATTATCTAATAACTTTAAAATAATTACCAAAAAAAATTCAAAAATTCTTCTTTTGAATCAAACTCCCCCTAAATTTGACACTTCCTAGGAGTCCTAGTGGATCATGAAATGGACCTTCCTCTGTGTCTTTTAGGGTTTATTAAAATCAAAAGAGTATAGTTTTGAGTATAGTAATTTTCAAGAAGATAATTTTAGAAAATTCAATCTGGAATGAAGATAATTTTGAGTATAGTAATTTTCAACACAATTTGGAATGATAACACAGTTTTCGAAGAACATTTTGAAATGATAATAATTTTTCAAATAGATAGTAATATACGAAGGCTTTTGAATCAACTTTTGAAAGCCTTATTTTTGAGATGAAAATAAGTTTTAAAGCATAAGGATTTTGAGAAATCTAAAAAAAACATTAAGAAGAACTCCTCCTGTATCCGACATAGACTGACTTTATCTAAGACCTTAGTGTTGACTAGGTTTGACCATGTTAATCATGGTTTGACTATGTTGGAATTATCCTCTGAATTAAAACACAACATAAAAGAAATTTTAATTTGAACTTAATTTTCCTGTCTCACCCAATCTAGGGTTTTCAAACAGTTAGCCTTAAAAGTTCTTGTGAGACAGGTTTGAAGGTAAAAATTAATTTTGAAAAGGAATTTTCATTTATTTTGGAAAAAGTTATTTAATTTTGAAAACAGATTTAAAAAAATAAGTGTAGAAAGCAGAAATTTTGAACACTGATTAAATGATTTTTGAAACAGAATAAGTTTGAAAAATAGAAATTTTGAAAACAGATTAGAATTTATAATTATTTGAAATTTGTGTTAGATTCGAATTTGACAAAAAATAATTTGAATTTGAATTTCAGAAATTGGCTTCCAGGTCTTGGCGAGGCACTAGGCCTTCTTTGGCCATAGCCTTATGGGATCATCCACCCTTTCCTAGACAAAGCCTTTTAATGAAATTTCATTTTCAAATTAAATTAGGTCATTTTCTGGTCTAACTAGCTTGGGTCTTGGATCGGTAGCTTCGGCTGGTTTCACCAGTCTAAAGAGACCAAGTAGACTTGATCTTATTAGAGTTGGTTTCCCCAACGTACTATCATCTCACCTCCTCCCAATACTATGTTTTCAAATTTCAAGTAATTGGTTAAGTCCTTAAGCTATCTAGTCCTATGAATAGCCAAAACAAAACTTCAGATAATGTCATAGTGAGGAGAAATTTCTGGATTTTCTAAGTTTGCAAAATTATTAATCAGTTTTTCTTGTATATCAATTTTAATTTTCAAAGTCTCATTTTCTTGTCTTAACATTTTGAATTTTGACTTTGCTAATATACATGATTTCATTAAGTTATCTAAGCATGCATCCATATCTAAATTTGCCCAAGGGAGATTAATTAATCTATCAGTATTCAAGGTAAAGAGTGGATTTGGATGTAAATTACAGTTACCCATTTTGGTTGGTTGCCCTGGATCTTTGTAACGTTTATCTGTGCATTCTTCTTTGTAATGCCCAACCTCCTGACACTTGAAGCATTGGATGCGACTCTTGTTCTTTCGTGCTTTTGGAGCTCGTTCCTTTGTCGCCGTCGGTGGTATCGTTTGAATCTTTCGAGTAGGACACTTAGTTTGGTAGTGTCCTCTCTCCCTGCATATGTAACAAATTATATGATTTTTAAAATTCAAATTTGTAATTTTACCTTTTGATTCCTTATTAGGAATCTCCCCCTTAATTGTTGCTGTCTCGGATCTAAATTCATCTTCTGATTCCGTGTCTGAGTCAGACTTGGGTACCGGTTGAAGCTTCTTCTTTGGTGGTTCTCTTGGAGTTTTCCCTGCAAAAGTTATACCTTCCTCGACCATTGCAGTATCAGCTTGATTATTTAATTCTAATTTAGAAAAGAATTTGAAATTGGTTACCATCTCAGTCAGTTCGTTGTCTGATTATGCTGGTTCGATTTCGACTCTAGGTTCAGGTTCAGACTCTGACTCGGCTATCTGTGCTTGGACCGAGAGTGCGAGATAACTTACCTGATCTTCTTCTTCATCTGAGATTTCTTGATGAAGATTGATCAATTTCTCCCACATTTCTCTAGCACATCCAAATGAACCGACTAGCTTGAGTTGTTCATTGGTTAGACCGCATTAAAGAATTGCAGTTGCTCTTGCATCAGTCTCAATTTGGTTGAGGGTTGGTTCATCCAGTTTGTCCATGCAATTGATAGTCCATCTTCTGTAGGGAGGTGGAACCCTGTTTGAATGATCATCCATATGTCCATATGGGTCTTCAGAAGGGACTCCATTTGTCTTCTCCAAAAGCTGAAGTTCTCGCCGGAGAATAGCGGTGGACGGGCACTGTTCCACTCTTGGTTGGCCATAAAATAACCTCTTGCACACAAAAGAACTAACAGAATGTACCAAGACTTGGTCTTGGATTAGTAGTGCGGGAGAAGAAGAAAAAAAATTTGCCCAAAAAAAATTACACGAATTTCGAGGCAGAATAATAATAAATAAAAAAATTTTGAGACAAAATTTTTGGGAAATGAATATTCTGATTAATGGTGAAAAATAAGAGTTAAAAGATTGCTCGAATTAAAGTGGCACGAATTTCGAGAAATAATATTAAAATAATAATAAAAAAATTTATGACAAATTTTTAAGAATTGTTCATTTTATTAATTCAGACTTATGGTGAAAAGATGAAAATTCAAAAAAGGCGTAAGGATATTTTAAATCCACCTACAGATATTATTTATATAAAATAAAAAGCGAACGAGATTGAGTTGCGTTGATTAACAAAAAGAAAAGAAATAAAATTAAAAAATTCGTAAATCCAAAAAAACTTTCAAACTAGTGGTTGCACCAAGTTTGAATTCCCCGCTCTGATACCACTTGTTGGATCGAGAAAGACCGATAGAGGGGGGGTGAATATCGGAAAATGTTCGGATTTAAAAGAAAGAGCAGTTACGCAGCGGAATAAAATCAAACAACGCAAACACCAGTAGTTTACTTGGTTCGAAGCCTGGGTCGACTCCTACTCCAAGGCCCACGGTCGTTGACCGTTTACTTTGGGCAATTCTATAATGCGCAAAACGGTTACAGAGTAAGATTACAAAAATGACTGTAAATAGAAAATTACACTCTGTTTTACCAACTCCCGGTGTAGATCGAGTTTCGGTGCAGCGGGAGGTCGACGACGCTTCGGACTTGAGTTGGGAAGTTCCTGGAGCAGAGCGTAGTCGTCAGAGCGTTTAGAAGCGTTGAATGAAAGCAGTGTTGAAGCTAGGGGTCGAGGGGTGCTATTTATAGCACCTAGGGGCGCCCTGGTCGTCGAGGGCGCCCTGCCACGTGTCACCTGATCCGTGCTTCGCTCGGTCAAGAGTTATCGCACCGGAATAGGGATGAGGTTTGACCTCTGGGGCGCCCTGGTCGCTGAGGGCGCCTTGGTTGACCCGGTCTTCTCGGCTGGATTGAGTTGAAGCTTCGCAGAGAGAGCTGGAGGCGCCTTGGCTGCTGAAGGCGCCTTGGCTGCTGAAGGCGCCTTCGCTGCTGAGGGCGCCTTGGCCAGTAAGCAGCTGAAGCCTATTTTGCTTCGCTTGGTTCTGGTTCACCTTGAGGGCGCCCTGGACACTCAGGGCGCCTTGCTCAGCTGTTGCCTCACTCCTTTGAGGCTCTCTGAGTTACAGACACACGTTCCTTCGGTCCTGCATCAAGGGTTAGTCCAAAACACAATAAAACAATTAATAATTATTTTATACAGCCTCAGCTGTCTTGGTTCTGACTTTGGTCTCCAAAATGGAGCCCTAGGTCGAACCGACGCCTAATGTTCCCTCAAGGGGAACGCGTCCTCACCTACTCCTCTCGGGAGAGTTTACCTGGTGCCAACCGGATCCTCCAGTTGGACTTTTGCCCAGCAGCCCTTCGCCAGGTCTTGAGTTTCGCCCAGCAGCCCTTCGCCAGGACTTGGTTTTTGCCTAGCAGCCCTTCGCCAGGTCTTGAGTTTCGCCCAGCAGCCCTTCACCAGGACTTGGTTTTTGCCCAGCAGCCCTTCGCCAGGACTTGGTTTCCTGATAGCCCTTCGTCAGGTGCCTAGCATCCCTTAGCTAGGACTTGGTTTTCGCCCAGCAAGCAGCATTGTTAGACAACAAATAACCCTTAACTTTGAATCCTTTGCCAATATCAAAACAAGGTTCGATCTGGTGCTTCCTGCACCAACAATAAGATCACGGTTTTGAACCTGGTGACCTATTGCGTGAAGACCGTTCATCAATTCCTGGATTCTGGCATGGAGCTGGGCTGCTGTCTCGTTATCTGCCATTTTGATGGTGAAGAGCTTGTTCAGTAGCAGATCCTGTTTGCTGATCCTCGTATCTGAAGTTCCTTCGTGGAGCTCAATCAGTTTAGCCCATAGCTCCTTGGCACTGTTGAAAGGGCCTACGCGGTTCAGCTCCTCTTTCGTTAGTCCGCATTGGAGGGTCTGAGTTGCTTTGGCGTCAGCTTCAATTTTGCGATTAAGGGCAGTGTCCCACTCTGAGTAGTTTTGCGGTACGCCTTCAGCATTTGTGGGAATCATCAGTCCAGACTGGATGATTATCCACATATCCACCTGAGTTTTCAGGTGAACCTCCATTCGACTTTTCCAGTAAGGAAAGTCTTCTCCACTGAAAAGTGGAGAACTGGCGGTGCTAAAGCCTTCTTGGATGGCCATTCGTTCTGAAATTGCAAACAAAAAAAAACAAAAATATTCCAAGACTTGGTCTTCGATTAGTAGTGCGGGAAGAGTAAATAAAAACAAATTTCAAGGGGTGTTGCACCAACCTTGAAAGTAAAACTCGAACGAAAAATATTAAAAAAAATTGAGAGAGAAAACGAAAGAAATCCGAAAAATTTTCAAATTGGTGGTTGCACCAAGTTTGAATTCCCCGCTCTGATACCACTTGTTGGATCGAGAAAGACCGATAGAGGGGGGGTGAATATTGGAAAATGTTCGGATTTAAAAGAAAGAGTAAGTGCGCGGCGGAATAAAGACAAACAACGCAAACACCAAGATTTTACTTGGTTCGGAGCCTGGGTCGACTCCTACTCCAAGGCCCACGGTCGTTGACCGTTTACTTTGGGCAATTCTATAGTGCGCAAAACGGTTACAAAGTGAGATTACAAAATTACTGTAAATAGAAATATACACTTTGTTTTACCAACTCCCGGTGTAGATCGAGTTTCGGTGCAGTGGGAGGTTGACGGCGCTTCGTTCTTGAGTCGGGAAGCTTCCGGAGCAGAGCGCGGTCGTCAGAGCGTTTGGATGCGTTGAATGAAAGCAGTGTTGAAGCTAGGGGTCGAGGGGTGCTATTTATAGCACCTAGGGGCGCCCTGGTCATCGAGGGCGCCCTGCCACGTGTCACCCGATCCGTGCTTCGCTCGGTCAAGCCTTATCGCACCGGAATAGGGATGAGGTTTGACCTCTGGGGCGCCCTGGTCGCAGAGGGCGCCTTGGCTGACTTTTTCCGCGCAGAAGACTCGGCTATGGATAAAGCTGAGGCTTCGCAGAGAGAGCTGGAGGCGCCTTGGCTGCTGAAGGCGCCTTCGCTGCTGAGGGCGCCTTGCCCAGTAAGCAGCTGAAGCCTATTTTGCTTCGCTTGGTTCTGGTTCACCTTGAGAGCGCCCTGAACACTCAGGGCGCCTTGCTCAGCTGTTGCCTCACTCCTTTGAGGCTCTCTGAGTTGCAGACACACGTTCCTTCGGTCCTGCATCAAGGGTTAGTCCAAAACACAATAAAACAATTAATAATTATTTTATACAGCCTTAGCTGTCTTGGTTCTGACTTTGGTCTCCAAAATGGAGCCCTAGGTCAAACCGACGCCTACTGTTCCCTCGACAGGGAACGCGTCCTCACCTACTCCTCTCGGGAGAGTTTACCTGATGCCAACCGCTCCTTTGGTTGGACTTTTGCCTGACGGTCCTTTTGTCAGGTCTTGTGAACTGGCAGTCCTTCTCCAGTTGCCTAGCAGTCCTTCGTTAGGGCTTTTGGTGCTGGCAGTCCTTCGCCAGTGCCTAGCAGTCCTTCGCTAGGGCTTTTGGTGCTGGCAGTCCTTCGCCAGTGCCTAGCAGTCCTTCGCTAGGGCTTGATGTTGGCAGTCCTTCGCCAGTGCCTAGCAGTCCTTCGCTAGGGCTTGATGCTGCACACTAGATTAACTTGTTAGACAACAAGAAAGACTTAACTTTTGACCTATGTTGCCATTATCAAAACACAGGTTTGACTTAGGTGCATTTCTGCACCAACACCCTTCACTGGGGTGCCTGTCTCAACACAGGCGCCTAGCCTAGTAGGGCGCCTCACTCCATTGAGGCGCCTGAGTGCAGAAACCTTCATCCCATCGTTCCTACAACCAGGGTTAGTTCCAAAACACAATAAGCATATAAATGATATAGATTATATAAGATGTGTATACTGAAAGACATGACTTTTATATATATATAAACATCTTTATTATGAAAAGAGAATCACGACTACACTAGGTGTCTGTTTATAGTAGTACATACACAAAGTCCAATTACTTTGCGTTGTAGATAACATGGTGTGTGGTGTCACACAGAAGATCATGTTATCAGCTCCTTGCTTAGTATAAATAAGAGGCTCACAACCGAGATGGAATTGGACAACTCATCAGAATGGTTGTAGTGTAATTAGGTGTGGTTGGTCTTGACCATAGAATTACACTAGTGTGCTTTGAGTACATTGAGCAGGACCAAAACCTGAGGTTATCCAATTTGTACTGACTCAATAATTGGATAGGACCTCAGTTTATATTATGGAGTACGATCCCTTAATCCCGAAATAATAACGGGCATATATTATTAATTATTATTTCTTTAATTTACTAATGGGTGAGATCTATTCTGTTAGATCGATAGGCCCGGTAAGTTGGGAGATAATATTAATAATATGATGTGATGTTGATTATTGACGGAGGTCGTGTCCTGGTTAGTCGGGATGATGATGCCCCCTTGATGAGCTCAAAAGGTTCATCGTGCTAAACGCTGCAGGTGGATTTGATCCGGCACGACGATAAGGTTGAGTGGTACTAATCAAGGATCCAGAAGTTAATTAATTTTAATTGTCAATAATTTAATTAATTAACGGGCATTCGAGATCTTAAACATGGGGGGATGGACGACTCATAATATGTGGAGCTCATATGAAAATATAGGGGTTGGTGAGGAAGTTCAATTAAGATCCTTTAGTGGAATGGATCTTAATTAATAGATTGGGTTTAGATCCATTAGTGGGCCAAGATCCAACTCCTCCTCTTGGTCCCTACCTTAGCCCTCTATATACCCAATGAGACCATGAAACCAAGGCTAGACAATCCAATTAAACCACCCAAGGCATCCTCTCTTCTCTCTCTCTCGTTTCTCTCTCTTAGGGCGCCGAATAAAGGAAGGAGAGTTCCTTCCTCTTCTTCTCACTTTTCTTCTCCTTGGCTGCTGGTCTCTACCGAGGATAGGGTGGATTGTCTCCTCCCTTTGGTGGTGATCAGCGAGGAGAAGGGAGGCCGGTGAGAGGGGCGCAAGGGAGGGCTGACGGGCGGCTTTGGTAGTCGGCGGCGCCAAAGGGAGAGGCAAGGGGAGCAGCCCGATTTGGGTGATCAAGGAAGGAGATTTTTCTCCTTCTTCTTCTTCTTTATTCTCCTCTCGAGGTCAGCTACCGAGCCAGCAAAGTCTTGGAGACTCCGGCGGTCGGCTTAAGGGAGAAGGAGATAGAGGGGCCGGCGGCGCAACCCTAATGGTAGGGTTTGGTTCGGCTAGGTGGGAAGAGGAAAGTGTGATTGTTTGGAGGCCTCGGTGATCTCGGTTTGCGGTAGATCGTCTCCCACACGACGTCCGTGAAGGGAGGGACATAAGGTAGAAGACCGCGAGGTGATCGGAAAGTATATCTTTCCCTATGCTCCGTTAATTACCCTTATGTCAATATTGTGCCATGATCGTTTGCCTCGTCATTTTATGTTTGTTAATTTATTATTTTGATTCCGAATCATGATGAATAATTTATTAACTGGACCCCGACTAAAAACACAAAAGCCGGCGATCAACTCGTCGCCTTTTCTGCGGTCGAACAGTCGAGCAAATTACAAGGTCGATTTTGGTAATTGGCTAAGTTGTAATTTGGATCGTTCGATACGGCACGAGTCGGTCGATGAGAGATGGGTCTCCATTCGGATTAATTTTTAATCCGTAGACATGGAGAGGTCTCTCGGATCGACCAGGTATTCGCTAAGGAAACCCGCCAAGCCATACCCAACAACTGGTATCAGAGTTAAGGTTTCCGGCTTTGTGTGTTTAGGATTGGTTAATTTTTGCATTTTCATACATTTTATTTTGCTGGATGATGTGTGGATGTGCGTAGCTAACTTTGTGTTGTAGACACGAGATTCCAACTTCATGGCCAAATATGTGTTGTGTGATTGATTTGCAAATTTTTATAATTAATTAATCCTCGGGGTTGACGAGGCTAGGTATTTAATTTTTGTAATTAAATACGGCACATGTTTAGCCGAGCTTTTTAGTTTACTTTCGATCTAGAATTCATGTGCACTCCTTTGTGGAGTATAGGATCGATGATGTAAATAATTAGCTATTCATTTCGGCTCGGAGATCCCTCAAGGTAGCTTGCGGAGAAGGAAGGGAGGAGCAGACGAAGTGACGACACGACTGGAGGCGCATTAGAGACCAAGGGCCATGAAAATTGAAAAATCTAGGATTTTCTTTATTTCATTTTCATGTTATTGGTTGTGTTTGGTTGTGTGGTAGTACTAGAAAATTCCTCGAGATAAATTACTAAGTGGGAGAGGGACCCAAAGGGTCCCACGGCTTCCATTACAATTCGATAAGTGATGCGAACAAGTCTGCGCGTCGGCTCTGAGTGCCTTCCTCCCCATTGGATGGACTTGTTCTGCGGATCACTGGGTCGAAAAAGACTATAGAGAATTATTGAAGAGCGTGTGTACTTCCCCATCGGAAGGCACATAATCGAAAATAATTTTCTTAGTGTCGTATAATGGTGCACACTTAAATGCGAATAATAGTATCTCCCTATCGGAGTCACTGCTATTATTTCGCAGAGCCGAAGTGAACCAACTATCGATCTTACTTGTCAAAAAGTTAGGTTGACAAGATAGTAAGATTGATGGGTAAAATCTCCTCTTACGAATGTAGGGATTTGTATACGTCCACACCATCGTGGCATGTGAATTTCTCGGTGTATAGGGGTGTTGGTTGATTTCAAAATTAATTGTTTTGAGGAATCAATTTATTTTTGATTTCTAAAGTAGTGTATGTTGTGATACTCAAGTTTTTCATAATGGCCTTTACCCCACTAGCAACAATTCTTAAGGACAATAAACTTACTGGCTCAAACTACATAGACTGGAAGAGGAACCTTGACATTGTCCTCACTGTGGAGGAGTACAAATTTGTACTCTTCGAGGAATGTCTGGAAAGGCCTAGAGAGGACTCTGGTGAAGAGTTAAGGGAGCATTACAAGAAGTGAAAAAAGGCAGATGAGATGGCGCGGTGCTACATTCTGACATCTATGTCGAATGTGCTGCAACATCAGCATCAGGCCATGGCCACTGCTAGTGACATGATGTTGAACCTCAAAGATCTCTTCGGGCACCAAGGTCAAGCTGCTAGGCAAACCGCGATGAAGAGTCTGATGTCGACCACTATGGTCAAAGGGACACCCGTAAGGGATCATGTCCTCAAGATGATGGCTCACCTCAATGAGATTTAGGTACTGGGAGCATAGATCGATGGGGAATCCCATGTCGATATTATACTCCAGTCTCTGCCAAGGAGTTTTGAGCAGTTCAGGCTCAACTATAATATAAACAAAAGGGATTATACATTGGGTGAACTGCTAGGAGAACTCCATGCGGCAGAGACCCTCTTTCGTCAGAACTCACAGGCCTTAGTGACTCAAAGGGTTTCTTCTTCTGAGCTGAAAGGCAGGAAGAAGAAGAAACGAGGAGGGTTCAAGAAGGCAGCATCATCGCAAGGACCCCGGACTGGCGTGAAGAAGTCGAATGGCAAGTGCTTTACGTGCAAGCAAACAGGGCACTGGAAGGCGGACTGTCCCCATCGTCAAAGCAAAGGTATTTCTTCAGCCTTAGTCATTGAAACATGTTTAACAATGCTATCTACCAGTACCTGGTGTGTAGATACGGGAGCCGCTGACCATGTCTGCAATACCCTGCAGGGGTTCCAGGAAACCCGACAGCTAGCGGATGAAGAAATCGTGGTCTACATGCGCGATGCTACAAAGGTGGAAGCAGTTGCAGTGGGAGTTTTCTATTTATCTTTTGAGAGAAATAAAGTATTAGTTCTGAAAGATTGTCTTTTTGTACCCTCGTTTAGAAAGAATTTGATTTCGGTTTGTAAGTTAATAAAGGATGGATATTCTGTTGCTTTTAATAATAAAGTTATTATTAAAAGCAATAGAGAGATTATCTGTTCAGGTACAATGGTTGGTAATATGTACACTCTAGAACCAATAACTCCCACGATGCATACTGAAGTAAATAGCTCATCATCTAACTTGAATAAGAGAAAGGAGTCTTCTAAGATGAATCAGACATATCTTTGGCACCTTAGGCTTGGTCATATTAACCTTAATAGGATTCAGAGGTTGATAGCCGATGGGCCCCTAGGTTCATTGGTAGTGGAGGATCTCCCAACCTGTGAGTCTTGCTTGGAATGTAAGATGACCAAGAGGTCTTTCAAGGCTAAGGGGTATAGGGCCAAAGATGTACTAGAACTGATTCATTCTGATTTGTGTGGTCCTATGTCAATCCAGGATAGAGGTGGCTTTGAATATTTTGTCACTTTCATTGACGATTATTCAAGGTATGAGTACATTTACCTGATGCGCCGCAAGTCTGAATGCTTTGAAAAGTTCAAAGAATTCAAGGCTGATGTGGAGAAACATCGAGGTAAAAGCATTAAGACACTGCGATCATATCGTTGTGGCAAGTACCTCTTTGGAGTGTTTAGGACCTACCTATCAGAAACTGGGATTCAGTCTCAGCTAACTGCACCCGGTACACCCTAACAGAACGGAGTTGCAGAAAGAAGGAATAGGACTCTTATGGGAATGGTTAGGTCAATGATGAGCTATTCAGACTTACCTGATTCGTTCTGGGGATACGCTCTGGAAACGGCAGCGTACATACTAAACTTGGTTCCATCTAAGTCAGTCCCTCATTCTCCCACAGAACTGTGGACTGGGCGCAAGCCCAGTCTAGACATGTTCGGATTTGGGCTAGTCCAACACATGTGCTGAAGGGAGATATTGATAAGTTGGAATCTCGTACGGAGGTACGACTGTTCGTAGGCTATCCTAGAGGAACGAAAGGTGGTATGTTCTATAGTCCTAAGGATCAGAAGGTAATTGTTAGCACGAATGCCAGATTCTTAGAGGAAAACTATGTGATGAACCATAAGCCCAAGAGTACGTAGACTAGTGCTTGAAGAGTTAAGAGGGGAGGTTCCGACCTTAGGACCAATTGTACAAGAGGACACACCACAAGTCACTGCACCGCGTGTCACTGAAGAAACACAGGTAGTACCTCGTCGTAGTGGAAGGGTTGTGAGATAGCCTGAAAGGTTCATGTTTTTGGGAGAGTCTTCATACTTGTTCTCTGGTAAACATGAACCGGATCCCTGGACCTATGACGAGACCCTCCAAAATAAGAATGCAAATTCTTGGCAAAGGGCAATGAACACTAAGATAGAATCAATGGATTCTAATCATGTCTGGGAGTTAGTAGAACTACCCAATGGTGTAAAAGCCATTGGATATAAGTGGAAGAGAGGATTAGACGGGAAGGTTGAGACCTTCAAAGCTAGGCTTGTGGCGAAAGGGTACACTCAGAAAGAGGGTATCGATTATGAGGAGACCTTTTCGCCGGTAGCCATGCTTAAGTCGATCCGAATTCTCTTATCTATTGCAATTCATATGGATTATGAGGTATGACAGATGGATGTCAAGACAGCTTTCCTTAACGGAAGTCTTAAAGAGACCATCTACATGCAGCAACCAGAAGGGTTCATTGCAAAGGGCAAAGAGCATCTAGTGTGCAAGCTTAATCGATCCATATAATCTTCAAGATCTTGGAACATCCGCTTTGATGAAGTCCGGATGAGTCATGTGTATACAAAAGATGTGACGGAAACATCGTGGTATTTCTTGTACTTTACGTAGATGATATTTTGTTAATTGGCAACAATGTTAAAGTGTTATCAGACGTAAGGGTCTGGCTATCAAAGTAGTTTGATATGAAGGACTTAGGAGAAGCGAGACACATCCTTGGGATCAAGGTCATAAGGGATCGCCAAAAAAGGATGTTGTGCTTATCGCAAGCTTCATATGTTGACACTGTCTTGTCTCGTTTTAGCATGGAAAACTCCAAGAAGGGTTTCCTACCCTTCAGACATGGAGTTCCTCTATCCAAGGAGATGTGTCCGAAAACATCAAAGGAGATAGAGGAAATGAAAGTGGTTCATTATGATTCGGCAGTAGAAAACCTTATGTATGTTATGTTGTGCACGAGTCCTGATATCTATTTTGCCGTGGGCATGGTTAGCAAATATCAGAGTAACCCTGGATAGGGATATTGGACTGCGGTAAAGCATATATTGAATTACCTGAGACAGACTAGGGATTATATGCTGATTTACCAGGCAGACCAATTAATCCCTGTGGGTTATACAGACTCAGATTTCCAGTCAGATAGGGACAAGAGTAAGTCTACCTCAGGGTTTGTGTTTACTTTAGGAGGTGGAGCCATTGTTTATAGGAGTGTCAAGCAGAAATGCGTGGCAGACTCCACCATGGAACCTGAATATGTGGCAGCCTCAGAGGCGGCCAAGGAAGCTGTATGGCTCAGAAACTTCATCATGGACTTGGATGTGATTCCTGGTTTACCTAGATCTATCACAATCTTTTGTGATAACAGTGGTGCAGTTGCAAACTCGAAGGAACCACGAGCCCATAAGGCGAGTAAACACATAGAGCGCAAGTACCACCTGATACGAGAAATTGTAAAGCGAGGAGAAGTGGTTGTCGCCAAGATTGCATCAGAGGACAACCTGGCAGATCCTTTCACGAAAGCTCTTCCAGCTAGAGCTTTTGATCGGCATATGGAGGATATAGGAGTCAGATTTATGGCAATGAGAGAACAGCAGTGTCTTTAAGTATAAGTGGGAGATTGTAAGATGTGTATACTGAAAGACATGACTTTTTTTATATATAAACATCTTTATTATGAAAAGAGAATCACGACTACACTAGGTGTCTGTTTATAGAAGTACATACACAAAGTCCAATTACTTTGCGTTGTAGATAACATGGTGTGTGGTGTCACACAGAAGATCATGTTATCAGTTCCTTGCTTAGTATAAATAAGAGGCTCACAATCGAGATGGAATTGGACAACCCATCAGAATGGTTGTAGTGTAATTAGGTGTGGTTGGTCTTGACCATTGAATTACACTAGTGTGCTTTGAGTACATTGATCATGTTATCTTAAACATGGAGGGATGGATGACTCATAATATGTGGAGCCCATATGAAAATATGGGGGTTGGTGAGGAAGTTCAATTAAGATCCTTTAGTGGAATGAATCATAATTAATGGATCGGGTTTAGATCCATTAGTGGGCCAAGATCCAACTCCTCCTCTTGGTCCCTACCTTAGCCCTCTATATACCCAATGAGACCATGAAACCAAGGCTAGACAATCCAATTAAACCACCCATTGCATCCTCTCTTCTCTCTCTCTCATTTCTCTCTCTTAGGGCGCCGAATAAAGGAAGGAGAGTTCCTTCCTCTTCTTCTCACTTTTCTTCTCCTTGGCTACTGGTCTCTACCGAGGATAGGGAGGATTGTCTCCACCCTTTGGTGGTGATCGACGAGGAGAAGGGAGGCCGGTGAGAGGGGTGCAAGGGAGGGCTGACGGGCGGCTT
Source organism: Boesenbergia rotunda (assembly GCA_024364735.1). Classification (NCBI taxonomy): domain Eukaryota; kingdom Viridiplantae; phylum Streptophyta; class Magnoliopsida; order Zingiberales; family Zingiberaceae; genus Boesenbergia; species Boesenbergia rotunda. The sequence goes on from JAGFNQ010010112.1 coordinate 125,213, forward strand.
TGGTAGTCGGCGGCGCCAAAGGGAGAGGCAAGGGGAGCAACCGGATTTGGGTGATCAAGGAAGGAGATTCTTCTCCTTCTTCTTCTTCTTTATTCTCCTCTCGAGGTCAGTTATCGAGCCGACAAAGTCTTGGAGACTCCGGCGGTCGGCGGCGCAAGGGAGAAGGAGATAGAGGGGTCAGCGACGCAACCCTAATGCTAGGGTTTGGTTCGGCTAGGTGGGAAGAGGAAAGTGTGATTGTTTGGAAGCCTCGGCGATCTTGGTTCATGGTAGATCGTCGCCCACACGATGTCTGTGAAGGGAGGGACATAAGGTAGAAGACCGCGAGGTGATCGGGAAGGTATATCTTTCCCAATGCTCCGTTAATTACCCTTATGTCAATATTGTGCCATGATCGTTTGCCTCGCCATTTTATGTTTGTTAATTTATTATTTTGATTTCGAATCATGATGAATAATTTATTAACTGGACCCCGATAATAAACACAAAAGCCGGTGATCAACTCGTCGTCTTTTCCGTGGACGAATGGTCGAGCAAATTACAAGGCCGATTTTGGTAATTGGCTAAGTTGTAATTTGGATCGTTCAATACGGCACGAGACGGTCGATGGGAGACGGGTCTCCATTCAGATTAATTTTTAATCCGTAGACATGGAGAGGTCTCTCGGATCGACCAGGTATTCGCTAAGGAAACCCGGCAAGTCATACCCAACAGATTAAACCATGATTTATAGCTTGAGCTGTCTTGGTTCTGACTTTGGACTTCCCAAATGGAACCCTAGGTCGAACCGACGCCTAATGTTCCCTCCTACGGGGAACACGTCCTCATCTACTCCTCTCGGGAGAGTTTACCTGTTTATCAACCGGCTCCTCCGATTGGACTTTTGCCCAGCTTCACTCACCAAGTCTTAGTGCCCAGCTTCACTCACCAGGTCTTCGGTGCCCTGTCCCCGACCAGGTCTTAGTGCCCAGCTTCACTAACCAGGTCTTAGTGCCCAATTCATAGAACCAGGGCTTAGTGCCTAGTGTACCTAGGACTTTTCCTGCATACTTGATTAACCTTGTTAGATCACAACACATATTAACTTCTGAACCCTTTGCCATTATCAAAACACAGGTTTAACTTTGGTGCTTTCGGCACCAACACCTGGGACCATCCCAGGCGCCTGGGAGCTTGCCAGGCGCCTGGGAGTGGCTGCCCCAACTGGGGCGCCCAGCTTCTCTTGGGCGACTGATTCAAGTCAGGCGCACAGGAGCTGTCTCCCAGGTCTTGTTTCCCTTGCATTTGCTCTCCTATCTTGCCTCCAACTCCAGGTACCTGCAAGACAACAAACACAAGACAAACATACAAGTAATCTTAGCCTTAATAATTGGTTCTGACTTTGGATTTCACCCGAAATCCTAGATCCAACCGACACCTAATGTTTCCTTTACCGGGGAACGCGTCCTCACCTACTCCACACTTGGAGAAGTTGTGTTTGCCAACCAGAACCTCCGGTTGGACTTTCTCTTAGCCTTTAAGAACCCGAATCTCGAGACGTTCGACCTCGACCCGTCTCTATTTCTGTTTGCGATCCCCGCTCGACTAAAGCTTTTGCCAACCGGGACCTCCGGCTGGACTTTTACTCGGCCTCCGAGAACTCGGATTTCAAGACGCCCGACCTTGACCCGTCTCTACTTCTGTCCACTATCCTCGCTCGACAAAGACTCTGTTGCCCAATCCCCGACCAAGACTTCGTGTCCAGCTTCACTCACCATGACTTAGTCCAACCTAACTTTACTCACTATGACTCAACTTCACCCACCAGGATTTACTTCACCTAGCTTCACTTGCTAGGATTTCCTTCACCTAGCTTCCCTTTCTAGGACCCGGCTTCACTCACCAGGATTTCTTTCCCCGAAATCACTCCTTTGCTAGTCATCATGATCCTGACTAGACTTCCTCCAATCTTTAGATATAATCTCACACCTTAAGTCCGGTGTGGTTTAATCCCTTGGTCAAACCGACCAACACTGGGTTTTATTTATTCTGTCAAACATTAGATCATATTTGGCGTAACCCTTTGTCAACCTATTCAATACCTGGGTTAACCCTACCAAACATAAGGTCCTGTATGGTTTAACCCTTGATCACTTTAACCACCCTTAATATTGTCTAACATATATCGTCACTAACTTAAATATATTGATAAACATTGAAACCCTAGAGGATGACTATTCATCACTGATGCATTTTGCACCAACACTCTACACTAGCTATTGCTTGTTCCAATGGAATAGTTTTCGAGTCACCGAGTGTGGACCTTCCTTGCCCGGTTAGAGTCTCCTCCGGTAGGACTTCCGGAGATCACTCCTACGTGGCCTGAAGGAGGGTCACGCACAGGAGCCTTGCCTTTCTAGGGGTCTCGCTCAGGGGAGAGAGATCGACGAGGTGAAACCTCCCGACTTCTCCCCCTGGAACATGACCTAGATTGCCTCCGGGCTCCTTCCTCTCTTGACGGTTGCTTGCGGGGAGAAAGACTCCATCGCAGAGACCTCCGACGATACCCCACTTTTCTCCATCGTTTCCAGTGATTGTTCTCCGCTTCCTCCGACATCCTTTTCTTTAAGGCATGACACTCTTCTGTGGAGTGCGTGGTACTGCCGTGGAAATTGCAGTACTTCTTTGGTGGCTCCGATGCTTGGGTATCCACCGTCTTTATTGTAACGCCCGCCTTTTTCCCGACCTTACAGTGTGGCTTAAGGCGGCATTACACCAACATACATATAGGCATATGAACATCGTAATGCAACGGAATAATTTAAAACTTTATACATACATGCAACTAACACTTGAATTATGTAGACATGTCTTAACTATCATTCCTAAACATTGTGACATGGTAACTTAGCATGTTAACATCGTACGTAACATCATGATATTAAAATCACATAAATCATCCATAAGCAACATAAGTAGTAAGTTATTCTTTAGGCATAACTCTCATAAGTATAGCATGAAACTTCATAAGACAATGCAAAACATAAGACATGTGACAAAGTATAAATATGAGAATCTTTTTCTTTTTCCTTTGCCATGTCATTGTCACACACACACTCTTGCCCCTCCTGCTGCTTCCCTTAATATCCTCTTGCTTGATCTGCGGTATAAGAAAATAAAACTATAAGCACATAGGCTTAGTAAGACCCTTCCCTACTCACCAAAACCATACGTCACATAAAATAAAACATATAACGTACTTATCATAGAGAAGTTCTTGTTATAAAACCTAAGCATATGAAATACTAACATGGCATGGTTCTTGACATAAACCATAAGCATATGAAACACTTAACATGGCATGGTTCTTAACATAAAACATAAGCATATGAAACATTTAACATAGCATGGTTCTTATCATAAAACATAAGCATATGAAACATTTAACATGACATGGTTCTTATCATAAAACATAAGCATATGAAACATTTAACATGGCATGGTTCTTATCATAAAACATAAGCATATGAAACATTTAACATGGCATGGTTCTTATCATAAACATGAGCATAAAATATACTTAACATGGATGCATAACATGAATGGATGGAGTCAAATGCATATATCTTAAGGATGCTTATTTGAAAATCATACTTATAATTACTTAAATATAATCATCACATCATGGGGGCCCTGGCTTGTACCACATACATACATCATATGAGCGCATCCCTAAGTAAATGCGAGGTAGCTAATCTCGACCTACTAGGGTAAGGACAGCTACGGTAGTCCCAGAACCGAGGCTTTCATGAGGAGCCCATCCCTGTTGGACAGCTACAGTAGTCCCAGAACCGGGGACAGCTGCGGTAGTCCCACACCGAGGCTTACATGAGGAGCCCATCCCTTGGACCCTTACTTCGGTCCGGTACAAGCTCATTCATAAAGTAAAATAGCTTCACATGCTTCATCATTCGTAGGACATTCATAGCATATTTAAAGACATAAACATGATCTTATTACATGAAGAATGGCATAAAACATACTTAACATTTCATCATTCATAGTTAATGCATAACATCATTATGCCCTAAAGGCATGAACATCATCATCATTCATCATCATCATTCATAAGGTATATCATGCATACATCATTATGCCTTAGAGGCATGAACATCATTTTCATTCATCATCTTTATTCATAAAGCATAGCATACATATATAATTATGCCTTAAGGCATAAACACCATCTTCGTTCATAAAGCATGCATGATCATGGTACATAGGGTAAACATAAATATATAGTTTTCTTTTCATACAGGGTACATATCACATAGCATACATGATCATGGTATCTATCATAAAGCAGGCATGAGTAGGATCCATATGAATATGATACATACTACTTAGGTTCGTGGCATTCAACGTAGAACATGCATAGGTCTACTTAACCATATATCTATCATAGGCGTTTAACTTAAAACATGCATCATTCTACATAAACATGAGGCCTACTTCACATGGTATAGGGCTTAAAACATTCATGAATGAAACCTACTAAAACATGATATCTAACATAAGCATACAAGATCATGAAGCATAGCACATAAGGTTAGGGTTTTAGGTAACATAAAATTCATATAACATGCTTGAACATATATATACATCATAATAAGCCATAAACAAGTATTCTTGAAACCCTAACTCGTCCCAAACCCTAGTTAAGGTGCTTGGCCGAAAGTTGGAAGAAGAGATATCCTATCATTCAAGCAACATGTGAGTTACCATAAGTAAAGAAAAGCTCATACATTACCTATAATGCCATAGGAAACCATTAGAACTCATAGTTGGAGCTAACCCTAATTTCTTAGTCCTAGATTAGGTCTTGGCCAAAATCCTAAAGGCCCACAAGTCCATGGAAAAATTCATATAGGTCACAATTAACATCCAATACTATACATACAATGTCATAGGAAGCCATTTGAACCCATGATTGGGGCTAACCTTAAGTCCTAGACCCACATCTTGGTCTTAGCCGAAACCCTAGAGGGTCACAAGTACATGGAAAAATTCATATCATTCACAATTAATATCCATTCTATCATAAGGAATCATAATAAACATGCTTGAAGGGTTGGATTTAATCCTAACCATGAAACATGGATGGTGGCCGAAACTTGTAGAGGGTTCTAGGGTGCTACAAAAATTCCTAAATCATAATTTATTCTTTATTCATCATGAGAAAGCATTAGGAAACATAAATGAGGTTTAAACATGCTTTTAGACTCAAAAACTTGCTTTGGCCGAAAGTTAAAGAAGCCCTGATTCATGGTTTTCTCAACCTAGAGCTCAAACAAAACTTTAAATCATGAAAAATAACATCAAAACTATTATACCACAGGTGAGAGAGTCTTACCCTTATTGTCTTGGTTATAGACCTTAAATAGAGAAGAGGATGAAGACCTTCTTGACCTTAGACCACTCCCAGCCCTTGTAGCCTTGTAGGAGAACTTAGATCTTCAAGAGGGAGTCCTCTTGTGGATTTTTCCAAGGAGAAAAATCCCCTTGTGGCTCATGGCAAGAAGAAGCAAGGAGGAGGAAGAAGAGAAGAGGAAGAGCCTTGGTGGAAGAAGAAAATAAGAAAAGTAACTCCAATGTCTCTTCCCTTCTCATCTACTTCTTTTATACTAAATGAAGGGCAAGTGAAGGGGCATAGTGCTTCCTCTCATGGTGACTCTTCACTTCCTTTTAGCCTTTAACAACAATCCTTTTCCTTTCCCACTAGCACTCCCTTGCTAGGTGAATTGGTTAGTACATGCATGATGAGGCTTTGCCTCTACCTTAGGTCCAAGGTTCAATCCTTGGTGCATGCACATTTTTTTTATTCCTTTTTCTTTTATTTTTGGCAAGGCCCACATAAGGCCCACCAAGAGTCATGCTAATATTCCTAATTGAAACTCATTTCTATTTATGTTAAATTCTACCTAAGATCCACTAAAGATCCACTAATAACCATGGTACTAGAAGAGCCCATGTAAGACCCATTAGTACTTAGCTTTTAATCTATATAAAAAATTATACTAAGGTTCATACTAGTATTCCTATGTTACTCACAAATCCATATAGGCATGATCAATATTTAAAACAAAAATATTGAGAGGATTTTACGGGTGTTACATTTATGACCAACCCAGGGATCATTCCTCGAGCGAGGATCTTTTGCCCGTACTAGTGCTGGTGGTTCCCTTCTTTCAGATCGTACCATGGTCTGTATAGGAACTCTAGTTGGCTCTTTGCGGTGGTCATACTGCACTTCTTTGATGTTGACGTGCTTGACGGAGCGCCCCAGCAAGTCGTCGAAACTGGTTGGCGGCTTCTTCATCAATGATCGGAAGAAGTCCTGTTCAGAGAGGCCCTACGTGAAGGCACTGACAAAGATCTTCGATGTTGCGGTCGGCACATCTTGTGCCACCTGATTGAACAGCTGGATATAATCCTTCAGCGGTTCCTTCGCCTTCTGCTTGAGGGCGAATAAATTTAGCGTCGTCTTCTGATATCGATGGCTACTGGCAAAGTGATGCAAGAACATGGTTCTAAACTCCATGAAGGAGTTTATAGAACCCGATAGCAGTCGCTGGAACCATCTCTGGGCGGCTCCTGACAGAGTGTACTGGTGCAAGAGGGTCGCATTCTCGAATTTGCAAACGTGATCCTCTGGATCCGTCTTCCCATCGTAGTCGGCAATTTCGGGGCCGCAGAACTGCTTTGGCATGGGATCTTCTATGATGTCCAGCAAGAAAGGAGTGGAGGGTGCCTTTTGGAAGGTCTTGGGTCCTTCTCTCTTCCTCGGTCCTTCTTGCCTTAGGGAACTTGAAGCGATGGAGTTGACCTTCTCCAAATCTCTCAGAGAATCTAGCTGGTGTACGGGAGTTGCTCCGGTGTGTCCCACCGATGGTGAGACTGATCTTCTGTTGTGGGGATGCGAGGTGGAGATCCTGGAGATCTCATCCTACCCTGAGGCCACTCGCCGTGAGGAGGCTTGCTCGATTTGGTGTTGTTCGAGCGCTCCTTTGACAGCGTTGGCCACAAGGCGATCCAATTCTTCTTTCATCAAAACAATGGGTTGTCTTTCTGGATCTGTCATCACGGTGCTCCTTCTGGCATTTTGATTTAGTTTCCCACAGACGACACCAAACTTATTCCGGAAGGAATCGACGCGGAAGACAAGTCACCAGAGTTCAGCCCATGAGGATGATGACGAAAGGAAGCAAATCACACCCTGCGAGATTAACACGAGCGTTGATGGGAACATGCCGGAGACTTTCCGATGGAGCCCACTCCGATGCTCAAGTCAGAACTCAAATCGCTTGTAGGAGGAAAATCAAGGAGAAAATTGCGAGTCTAGAGAGCGTACCCCTTGTACCTGTGGGTTGAAGTACCTTAAATACCTGTAGGCTTGGTCACACTTATCTCCATGTTCTCCTCCACGTTCTCTACTTATTGGTTACCTGATAACTCTTAGGTAATGACTCCCATGAATATTAAGGTCTTAATTGTTGTATATAAAGGATAATAATTATCCGCTAACTTTTCTAATAAAGAAAGGGGAACGGTTATTGGACTCGGGTTATCGGGTGTGTGACTTTTTGGGCTCCACTCTCCCGATAGGGTCTCGGGGAATCTCCTCCCTCGAAAGGGCCTCTGGAGCCTATCTTCCGGGGAGGTCTCGGGTGCATGCCAATCCAAGTTGGTCTCAGGGATTTGCCTTCCCGATGTGGTCTCGGGAGTATCCCCCCAGAAGGGCCTCGGGAGCCTATTGTTGGTGCATGCAGCACCTAAGTCAAACCTGGGTTTTGATAATGGCAAAGGGTTCAGAAGTTAAGATGTTATTGTGATCTAATTTGATTACTAAGTGTGCAGGAAGAAGCTCTAGGTACGCTAGGCAAAGAAGTCCAGGTCAAGGACTGGGCAAGAAGACCTAACCGGAAGTTGGGCAAAGAAGTCCTGGTCGAGGACTGGGCACGAAGTCCTGGCAAGGGGCTGGGCACCGAAGACCTGACCGGAAGTTGGGCACGAAGACCTGATCAGGTGGATCGGGCAAAAGTCCAACCGGAGGAGCCGGTTGGCAAAAGGTAAACTCTCCTGAGAGGAGTAGGTGAGGACGCGTTCCCCGTCGAGGGAACAGTAGGCGTCAGTTCGACCTAGGGTTCCATTTGGGAGACCCGAAGTCAGAACCAAGACAGTTACGGCTGTAAATACTGACTAACTTTCTTGCTTTGTTTGGTTTGGAACTAACCTTGGTTGCAGGGACCGAAGGAGTGTGTTTTTGCAGCTCAGAACGCCCCAAAGGAAGAGGGTAGGAAACTAGGCTAGGCGCCCGAGAGGTCCCAGGCGCCCAAGGTCAAAGCCAAAACAGCAAAGAAGCAAGAACGCTTCAAAATCACACTGGGCTAGGCGCCCTGGAGGTCCCGAGCGCCCAAGGTCAAAGCCAAAGTAGTAATCGAAGCAAATCAGCCACGAAGCCAGCATACCAAGTCAAGCTAGGTGCCCAGGAGGTCTGATAAGCACCATTTTATAGATTATTTTAATTGCTAAAATCCATGTTTGACCCATGTTTTTATTGCTTAATTATGATTTTACCCTAGGTTTTGGAACTTTATCTTATTTTGGACTTAATTGCAAAATTACACAATTTTTGGATTATTTGGCTACTAATTTTTTGATATATTTTTGTAGGCATGAAAGGATCCTGGACCTAGGGCATACTGGGTCAAACCTGAGTCGGATGTGAACCGGATCGGATTATCAAGCCTACAATTAATCCGGGTCGTCCGATTCAAGAGCGGCTAGATCTGAGCCATCCGGGACGATCTGAAGCAATCCGAGCTAGGGTTAGGGTTGATCAAGCTATATGATCAAGATCTGAAGGTTTCATTCCAATCAGAGCTCAATCAACCGTTGGATCAAGCAAGGAGGGCTCTAGAGTGTCCATTCACAGATAGAGTTGATATGGACCATCCATTGCATATCTAGAGGATCCGAGCTATCACAAAGCAGATCCTGACCCCAGATCATCATCATAAAAGTTTGGCTCAAATCAGACCAAGATCAACCGTTGGATCTCCTCCAATCAATCACAGCCGTCCATTTGTTCCTATTTAATCAGAAACGCTGCGCAGCCAAGCCTTGTCGCGTCTCCGCCGTTCTTCATCTTCTTCGCGAGTTCTTAGCATTTTCTTCCATAGTTCTTCATCAAAGGAGGCGCGTCCACTCGATTTCTCCTTTAATCATGTGCTAGGTCAGTGGGGAAGCTTCTCGGTGAAATTCCAGCCTCAATTTGCCCAAGAAACAGGGATGTTGAGAGGTTTCCGCAACTCTGCCATTTGATGCCTTTGGATCGGTTGTGCTCTATTACCTTCCACCTGAGCTATCCAGAGGGGTTCCCTGAGTAGCTTTGATCATCATCCACTCACCAATTCACGCAGACGCAGCTGCAATGAAGATTTCGAATGGAAATTTTCAGATTTGAGCAATTTGAGCTGGTTTTGAATCGCAGGGGTTGTTACCATCGACTTGCTGAGCTTGCGGGTTCGAGGCTCACTCTTGCTTGACGACCAAGAAGCACTTGAGCTTAGGAAGGGATTGAGTTTAGATTTCTTAGTTAATTTCGTTTGTTTAGCTGTAATTTCCATTACTGCTGTAGTTTAATTACTGTTTTCGAATTTCAGATTTGGTTAATCTCGTTTCCTACTTGTTTCTGCTTAATCTAGCTTTAATCCTTCAAGTTTAGTAGTTTAGGAACTTGTTTAGTGAAAGAGTGAGTTAAATTTCAGTTTAATTGTAGCTTTAATTGTTGCGTGCCATTTTCTTAGCTGCGTATCAATTGTGTTGTCCTGTTTTTTTTGTTCAGTTTCGAATTTTTCAGCTTTTGTTTCAATTCGACTAGTGTTTAACTTTATTCCTTGCAATCAGAGATCACAATTAGTGTGTTAATGTGTTAAGCTCGAGTTTGTATTTCATTCAGCTTTAATTCTGAATTTTTAGCTCGTCACAGCCTGCGTATCAACAATTCTGATTTCTGCAGCTTTAATTTCTAATGGTACTGTTAGTGATATGAGAGAAGTGTCCTAAGGCAATCGCCTTATGATTGTAAATATTTATTTCAATAAATGATAATTCACTATTTGAGTATACATGTTTGTGTATTTGATTGGGATCTTAAACTCATCTACTGAATGTCCGCCATACAGTTCACAGCATAAGAGAATTTGTGATGGGATCACAACTAGTGATTATCTCTAAATGTGCAAATGTGAAGTGTTGGAAATATCCCTAGTCGATGAATTGATAAATACGGACATTATCAGTTCTGTTGAGACTAGCATGGGTTATTCTCTATTCAGCTGATTCTCACTGGCTGGTGACATTGGGATGTCCGGAGATAAACATGGATGCTAGTTAAGGGAACTAGTTCATTGGAGTGACTAGCTGTAAGACTTCATATGGGAATCTACATGTAGATATGTCAATGAAGATCTTACTGCGGCTTAAGTGCGATGTTCCTTTGACTTGTGGTGTTCAAGTCATCTTGGTCATAGAGACTTATACTTTGACATCTTAAGCAAGCATCTCCAAGGAGGTGTGGACCCAGGATGATCGGGTATAAGCCGAAGTGCCCGAAGATGTTTGAACAGCCTACAAAGGATTCACCACTCCTTGCGAGGAGATGTATACCCAGGCCTATCGTCGGATTGTTACTCAAAGCCTCTGGCCAGAGCATATCATGTTTAGAGTGAGAGTCTCTAAAATACATGAGAGTAATTAGAAATCCAAAGGACGAGTAAGACATTACTTGGGCTAGGCGTGACGTAGTCAGCCTAGTGGGGACTGACACCATTGACCGTGTCCTGAACCAAGTGGGTATAAGGTGGTGAAGGGAATGGGGCACGATTCATTAGAGCTGCTGAAGGGTTTCAGAATAATTTCTTCTGGGGTCAAACCGTTGATCTTTCGATTAATTGGGGATCATGATGTACTACTAGGTGCCACTCATGATCGTTCTATAATTTGTTGATTATAGACGGCCAACATAAATCGAAAGCCTATTTAGTCACACGCACTACGACTAATCTGAGGGATTTAAAACGAGTTGAAAATTGGATTTTCCGATCAAGAGAAATAAGTTGAATATGAGTTAATCAGAGGCGCAATGGAAGCTAAAAATGGTTAAGTCTTTTGAAGGCATTTTGGGCGAATTAAATGAGTTTAATTCGCGATCGGTTCGGGTTGTTTTGGCCGACTAAAGAGGGTATCCACCCTCTTGTTAGTGGCCGGCCAACAAAGGGAGAATAAACCAATTTAATTGGTTTAATTAATTAAATAAATCTAGTACGATTTATTTTATAAATTATGGATAAATAAATTTGTATAAAGAAATTTATATAAATAAATTTGTAGAAATTTATTCTTTTTATGGAAGTTAAAATAATCCATGAAATGGTTTATTTTAATTTTATAAAATCAATTATGAATTGATTTTTCCATAATAAGAAAGTTTATAAATTTCTTATAAAATTTATTCTATAATTTAAAGAGAAGAAGAATTTGTTTTATTATAAATTAGTTATAATAAAACTTGTTTTTTAAACGGAATAATTCATAAGAATTTATAGGATAAATTTCTTATGATAATTAGTTAGTTTTATTATAAAGTTAGTTATAATAAAATTCATAAGAAAATTTATAGGATAAATTTCTTATGATAACTAATTTGTTTTATTATAAATTAATTATAATAAAACTAGGCTTAAAAGGAATAAGCAATAAGAAAATTTATAAGATAAATTTCTTATAACTAATTCTGTTAATTCCGTTTAGAGGGAGACTTAGCAAAGGAGTTGCTACTATATAAAGGAACCAAAGGCTAGCCCTTAATTCCAATTAACTAATCAAGAGAATAATTACTCTCTCCCTCTCTCTCTTAATCTCCTCTCCTCTCCCTCTCCCTCTCTTGCATAGGGCCGGCGCCCACTTCTTGGAGAATTAGGGCCGGCTCCCACCTTCATTGCTAGGGCCGGCGCACCCTATCAACATCAAGCGAGGTGGGCGTGAGCTAAGAAGAAGAAGGAGAACCCGAACACGAAGAAGAAGAAGCGGATAGCGACTCCTCTCTTCCGGAATACGATTCCGTTACTTCTTGTTGGTTAGTTTCTAACTCCTCTCTTGATCTTTCAAGTTGTGCCTATAGAGGATCTAGTAGTTCTCGTCGGCACAAAACTCGTGACTTTGCGAAGTCATCCCGAAGAGAACTCGGCGTGGACGCGAATAGAGGCGAAGCTTCCAAGGGACGCTACGGTTGGATCTCGTCCCTTACTCCGAGTTACGCGAGGTACTTGGTAAATTAGTTTACTTTTCGCAAACTTTTATTTTATGATTATGTCGATACACTATAAGGTTGCATGCTAGATACGAAGTTAAAATAATTTAGGAAATTATTTTATGCAAACTCTTCCGCTGCACGTAAAAATTTTAAATTTTACGAACTCGTATCCTTGTCGGCATGCACCCGGTCCCAACAGTGGTATCAGAGCCGGTTAGTGTTCGACTTAATCAAATAATTATTTTGTGGAAAACTTTGTCATGATCTCAATTTCGGAAAAAATTTTCAATTATGGAAACTTTCAAATTATAATAAATTTTAGATTTAGGAATTTCAAAGTTTGGAAATCCTCATGAAATTTCGCAAACGTTTGAAATTTTCTATTTTCTGAAATTTTATAATAATTTCGAAACTTCCCATCTTTGGAAACTTTCCAATTTTGGAAAGTTTTCTATTTTAGAAATTTTCCAATTTTGGAAATATGTAAGTTTTCTTTGTACCGGAAACCTGCAAATATTCTGAAAATCAATTTTCGAAATCTCGCAATTTTGGGCACTTTCTTTTAAGAAAGTCTAGACAAATTCATGGACAGTTAATTGACAATTAAATTTGAATTGGTTTTTAAATTGACAACAAAATTCTTTATTTTGGATTGAGCCTCGGGGAGCCGTCCAATTTAAAGTTAGTTGTTGTAATTTAATTTCCCAATTTTTTAATTGAAATTTTCATGTTTGATTGGATTGAGCCTCGGGGAGCCGTCCAATTGGATTTATAACACATTACTTTTCTTTGGGTATCTGAGCCTCGGGGAGCCACCCTTAGAAAACAATTTGTTGTAATTAATTAAATCCATGAATAAAATATGTTTAAGAGGTGATGCTCTTACATATTGTTGTCTCCAAAATTAATTAGGAAAATGGTTTCCTATAGAGTTTCTTAAATGAGATTTTCATGAAAATAATATGTGGTTGAATTAAGGGATTTATCTCTTAATTTAATAAGATTTGATTTAGAGAAATCAAAGTCTTGAACATATTATTTCCGAAATTAATTACGACAATTTAGGAAATTGTTTCCCAAAACAATTCCTTTAATAAAGTATGAAATTATGATTAGGAAATCCGGTTCCTAATTTAATTCATGAGACTTGATAAATTAAGTCACATACATACTTTATTAAGGAAATCGTTAGTCATGACATAATTTTATGTCATGAATGTGCTTAAAAGAATGAGACACAAAACCCCTTACAAAATATTAAGGCCAACACCTTCCATTAATATGGTTAGAATCGGAGTTTTGTTTCTCGCTTGGGTTGATGGACACATCCATGCCCGACTTGAACCTCAACATGTTCAATCCATGGAATTAGTTTATGAATAACATAGTTCGAGTCAGAGGTCAATCATTAGTTTTGGTTGTTGGACACATCCAAGTCTGACTAAGCGGTTGAATGAGCTCCAACCATGTTAAAACTATTTCTTGATTAATGGGTCAGCCTTAAGCTTGGAGCATCGATTTGTTGTGCCACAGCCAAGGTCGATGTAAAGAGAGGTGCAGTTGGGTGCTATGTATAATGATACATACTTGTTAATGAGTTAACAACCCAATGTTTTATACAAACATTCAATTAGTTGATAGCATAATGTGATAGTTACATATATGTGATGTGTAATCGGTATAATTACCTACCTTCATAGCTAAGAAGAACTTGATGGTCACAGCCATGGTTGTTCTTATCTATGGTTGGATATCAACCTATTTGGAGATGTTCCTACGATCTCCCGAATTGATAATAAGGGTGACTCAATTCATAAAATAAATAGGATTTAATTTATGTATGTTGATACATTCTTTAATAAATCTTCTCACATAAGCTCAATTTATATTTCTAGGATAATCACTCGATCATGTCTTCTCTAAACTTGCGTTCCATTTTGGATACCAATAAACTGACTGGNCCAGTAGCTAGACTTGAGTCCATTAGGATGTTGTTAGCCTTTGCATCCCATAAAGGATTTAAACTCTATCAAATGGATGTAAAGTCAGCTTTTATAAATGGATTTATTAAGGAAGAAGTCTATGTAGGACAACCCCTGGTTTTGAGGACTTAGAAAGATTTGACCACGTTTACAAACTCACTAAAGTACTTTATGGACTAAAACAAGCACCTAGGGCCTGGTATGAACGCTTATCAACCTACCTAATTTCTAAAGAATTTAAACAAGGACAAATTGACTCAACCCTATTTAATAAGACCTTAGGAAAAGAAATTTTTATTGCCCAAATCTACGTCGATGACATAATCTTTGGGTCCACCAACTCAAATTTTCTAAAAGAATTTGTTAAAATAATGGAAAATGAATTTGAAATGAGCTTAGTTGGTGAGCTCAATTTCTTTCTAGGGTTCCAAATTAAACAAACTAGGGATGGAAACTATGCCATCAATCTAAATATGCTAAGGAGTTAATAAAGAAATTCAAGATGGACAACTCCAAAAGCATAAGTACCCCTATGGCCACAAATGTAAAAATAGATAGTGACCCTGATGGTAAACCAATAGACCTTAAACTCTATAGAAGTATGATTGGAAGTCTACTGTACCTTACAGCCAGCAGACTTGATATCCTTTTTGCTGTAGGAATATGTGCTAGATACCAAACCTGTGCTAAGGATACGCACTTAGCAGCCTTAAAAAGAATACTAAGATATGTTAAGGGCACCCTAAATGTAGGGATTTGGTATCCTAGAACCTCAACCTTTGACTTGTCAGGATACTCGGATTCTGACTACGCTGGTTGTAAATTAGATAAAAAGTGCATAAGTGGAAGCTGCCAACTGTTAGGAAATAGTCAAGTAAGTTGGTGCAGCAGAAAACAACACTGTGTAGCTCTATCCACAACTGAAGCTAAGTATGTAGCTTTAGGAGAGTGTGTAGCACAACTCATATGGATGATGCACACTCTTAAAGACTTCCAGCTTAACTACACTCAAACTCAGGTCTACATTGATAATATAAGCTCAATTAACCTAACTAAAATTCTAATCCAACACTCCAGAACTAAACACATAGAAGTCAAATACCACTTTGTAAGAGATCACGTACCCAGGGGTGAGATAGTCCTTAAGCATGTAGACTCTAAATCTAACTTAGCTGACATATTCACCAAACCCCTACCTGAGTCTGAGTTCAGCTCACTAAGAAGGCAGTTAGGATTATGATTGGTAGAATAGGTTTACTCTACATCTGTTATTTCAAAAACTGCTTTACTTGATTTTCAAAATCTTTATTACAGTTTTAAAATCAATTTTTTGACTTAGTTTTTTTGGGAAAAACTACCCACTTCAAAACTAGGGGTTTTTCGCAAATGGACTTAGCTTAGGCCCTAACCCTAGAAATGCATGCACCTATAGATCTAGAAACCAGCATCTCACAAGCACCTTATGGTAATTTTGTTTGATAACCTAGAATGGGTTGAGATGCTTAGGTCTTTGTCTTAATTCAAGATGCTTTAAGTCAGTGCATCTGCAGTAATTGGGGCACTAAATACAAATTGAACAGTAATCAGGTTAAGTGTCAAGCTTAGAAAATCTAACTTGAACACAACACTTAACTTGACTAACCCTAGCGAAAACTACTGTTTATAACAGTTAGTAAGTAGCTAATTGGGTTAGACAGGACCCGAGCGAGATAATTCAAATTGATTTGGTCCAAGTTTATACCTTGAATTGGTTCAGTACCGCACATTATTCTTTTGCTATATTCTTATGCAATTTTTGCTATATTACTTTGTTTTTTTTTGATATATGGCAAAGGGTGAGAGATTGGAAAGGGGAGAAGGTTTAAAAATTTTTCAAAATTCAAAAATTTTCCTTTCTTCAAAAAGTACTTAATCTAAGTTGCCTTCAAAACAGTTTTTTTAAACTGTTTCAAATTACTTAATCTAAGTTGCTTTTAATTTTTTTTAAAACGGTGTCTAAGTACTTGACCTAAGTTGATTTCAAAATTGTTGTTAAGTACTTGACCCAAGCTGTTTTCAAAAGTGTTTATAAGTACTTAAACTTAAGCTATGTTCAAATCTTTTTCTAAGTACTTATCTTCAATAGAAAAGTTTTTAAGTAAAAAGTTTCTAAAGTACTAAAGAGATTGAAATTTTTTTTTAACTCAAAAATTCCTTTAGAAATAAAAACTTTAGAAGATGTTTAGAAAATTTCTACTAAGTTATTGACTTGAAAATTTCCCTAAAGTGTAAAATTTTTAAGTATAAATTTTTTCTAAGTGCCCAGCCAAAATTTTTTGGGAAAATATGTTCTAAGTGTTGAAAAAATTAATTCCACTTTTAGACTTAGAAATTTTCAAACCTCACGAACCTTTGAAAAACCTAGGGGGAGATTCCTTCCAGGGGGAGGAAACTAAACTGATATTTCACCTGTTTATGATTAACTTAACTTTTTGAACCGGGTTGCCATAAATCAAAAAGGGAGTGATTGTTGCTACAGGAAGCATCCAAGTTGAACCTGTGTTTTGATATTGGCAAAGGGTTCAAAAGTTAAGTATTATTTGTTGTCTAATATGTTACTTGAGTATGCAGATTGAAGTCCTAGTGAAGGACTGCTAGGCACCTAGCGAAGGACAGCTAGGCAGCTATCGAAGGGCTGCTAGGAGTCTAAGACCTAGCGAAGGACTGCTAGGCACCAGGCGAAGGACTGCTTGGTACCGAAGACCTGGCGAAGGATTGCTGGGCACCAGGCGAAGGACTGCTTGGTACTGAAGACCTGGCGAAGGATTGCTAGGCACCTGGTGAAGGACTGCTGGGCAAAAGTCTAACCGGAGGAGCCGGTTGACAACAGGTAAATTCTCCTGAGAGGAGTAGGTGAGGATGTGTTCCCCGTCGAGGGAACAGTAGGCGTCAGTTCGACCTAGGGTTCCATTTTGGAGACCCGAAGTTAGAACCAAGACAGCTAAGGCTGTATAAACCTAACATTTCTTGCCTCATCTGTTGTTTTGGAATTAACCCTGGATGCAGGACCGAAGGAACGAGTGTCTGCAGCTCAGAACGCCCCAAAGGAGAGGGGCAGCAGCTGGGCAGGGCGCCCCGGAGGTCCCGGGCGCCCCCAAGGTGAAGCCAAAAAGAGTTAGCAAGAAAACGCTTCGAAAGCCCACTGGGCCTGGCGCCCCCAAGCTCCCGGGTGCCCTCGTTCTCCCGGGCGCCCCGGATGCCTCGGGCGCCCTGGGTCCAAGCCAACGAAGCGATTGGATTGAAGTTAGCCGAGAAGCCAGCAAGACCAACTCATGCAGGGCACCCCCTATGTCCCGGGCGCCCCCGTCAAACCTCGAGCCCGATCGTGGAGGGATAAGGGTTGACCGAGTTCCGGATGAAGGTTTCTGGATCGAGAGACACGTGGAGGGCGCCCCCAGCGTCCCGGGTGCCCCTAGGTGCACTATAAAAGGGGCTCGACCCCCAAGGCTTCAGTACACACTTTTTCAATGCCTCAATACTCTTCGCTCAAGCGCTCTGCTCCGGAAACTTCTGATCTCGAGGTTCTAGCGCCAACGACGACCCTACGCACCGAAGAACGATCCACACCGGGCGTCGGTAATGAAGAGTTAGATTTTTTTTTACTACATTAATACTGTACAACTTTCTGTAAAACTTTGTGCCTTATATAATTACCCGCAGTAAACGGTCAAGGACCGTCGACCTTGGAGTAGGAGCCGACCGCGACTCCGAACCAAGTAAAAAATCTTGTGTTCGCGTTTGTTGTTTTAATTTCCGTTGTGCATTCTCTATTTTTGTAATCCGAAATGATTTACAATATTCACCCCCCTCTATCGTATTCTCTCGATCCAACAATAATGATGGGCATATATTATTAATTATTATATATTTGATTTACCAATGGGCGAGTTCTATTCTGTTAGATCGATAGACCTGGTAAGTTGGGAGATAATATTAATAATATGATGTGCCGTTGATTATTGACGGAATCCGTTTCTTGGTAAGTCAGGATGATGATGCCCCCTTGGTGAGCTCAAAAAGGTCATCATGTCAAATCTTGCAAGTGGACTATGGTCCGGCATGATGAAAAGGTTGAGTGGTACTAATCAAGGATCAAGAAGATAATTAATTTAATTATCTGTAAATTAAATTAATTCTCGAGCATACGATATCTTAAACACGGGGAGATGGATGACTCGTAATATGTGGAGCCCATATGAAAATATGGGGGTTGGTGAGGAAGTTTAATGGGATCCTTAGTGGAATGGATCTCCATTAATGGATCGTGTTTAGATCCATTAGCGGGTCAAGAACCAACTCCTCCTCTTCATGATCCCTATCTTAGCCCTATAAATACTCCTTAGGAGTCATGAAACAAGGTTTGATGAATTAATTTAGAATTAATTTGGATTAATCACAAAAACCCACCAAAAACCTTATTTCCCTAATCTCTCTCTCTCTTAGGGTTCCTTGGCGCCGACGAGAAGAATCAAGGAGAAGAGGAGAATTCTCCTCATCCTCTCTTGATCTCTTGGGCGTGAAGGATCGGCAGGAATGGGAGGAGCACGGTGGTGCTCAGCTTGGAGCAAGGGAGCGGGCGGAGGTTGGCCGGCTGCGGGTTATAAGCACCTTGCAGCGCCGGCGGCAAGAAGGAAGGAAAGTTCACCTTTCCACCTTTCTTCCTCCTTGTTCTCTTCTCCTTCCCTCACGGTAAACTCCTCCTCTGTGTGTGCAAGCAAGGAGCAGGAAGGAGGAGTCTCCGGTGGCTGGAAAACAGAGGGTTGTCCTCTTGGTTTGGCACTGGCGGTGAGGAAAGAGGATTAGGGTTTTTCGGCGGGTTTTGGGAAGAAGAATGAGTTTCCTCAGCTTCTTCTTCCCATTCTTCATCTTCCTAGCATCTCCATGTCGCAGCTTCTTGGCTGGCCGGATCTTGAAGCTTACGGTGGTCGGCGGTGAAAGGAGAGGCGAGAAGGAGAGGTGGCCGAAACCCTAATTAGGGGTTTTGCTACCAAAGAGGAAGAGGCTTGAAGAAGGTGATTTTGGTGTGCCTTGGAGACTCCGCGTCTTGGTAGATCGTCGCCCACATGACGTCCAGGAGGGGAGGGACATAGAAGACTGCGAGGTAAACGGAGAGGTATAACTCTCCCGAGCTCTAGTTTTATTTTGCTATATTTTATTTGTGCCATGATGCTTTGCTTCGTCATTTCATGCATGTTAGTTAATTATTTTGATTCATAATCATAGAGAATAATCAATTAACTAGACCCTGAAGATAAACACAAAAACCGACGATCCAAATCATCGTCTTTTCTGTGGTTAATTATTCTGGAAAGTTACAAGGCCTTAACCTCGATTTTGGCTAAGTTGTAACTTGGATTGATTAACATGACGATGAGCTGGTCGTTGGAAGGATAGCTCTCTATTCGGATTAAATTTTTAATTCGTAGCCATAGAGAGGTCTCTTAGATACGACCACGTGGTTGTCTTGGAAACCGCCAAGCCATACCAACAAACATAAGTCCAAATAGTGATTAACATTTGTTATTTGTTATTTATTTTCCCTAACTTAAATTTATTGCCAAACAACAAAAAAGGGGAGATTGTTGAAGTAATCTATGGTCCGTGGGACCATGTGTTTTGATGTTTGGGAAAAAGGATTAAGTTAGGTTTACCCTTGTGTTTGATATGTGTATTTGAGTGTGCAGGTTTACAGGATACACGACTTTGTTATACACGGCTCTTTGGCTATTTATTATCATATCAAGGTTGCTAGAGCCAACTTGAAATTTCCTAAGTGCCTTGGTGAGGTCCTATACCTTTTCCCTTAGTTCGCTATTTTATTTTTCCAAACATGCATCATTTGAAACAATAGAGGGAACATGCAAATTATCCTTAAGTTTTATTGATTCTAATTTAAGCTTGCAAACTTCATTCATCAATTCCTTAACTTTCCTCCAAGCCTTAGCCAAATCAACATTTGTACAAGTAAAAATTTTGATAAGAGTAGAGGAGGGTAAGCTATATGTTGGATCGAGAAGAACGATAGAGGGGGGGGTGAATATCGTAAAGCGTTTTCAGATTCGTAAACAGAATAAGCAGCGGAAAATAAAGAAACACACACACGAACTCAAGTGATTTTACTTGGTTCGGAGTCGCGGTCGGCTCCTACTCCAAGGCCCACGGTCGTTAATCGTTTACTGCGGGCAATTCTATATGTGCGCAAATGTTTACAGAGAAATTTATAGTTATAGTACAGTAAACAAAAAATTAAGCTCTTTCGTTACCGACGCCCGATGTGGATTGTACTTCGGAGCAGAGGGTCGTCGTCGGAGCTTCAATCTCGAGATGGGAGAGTTCTGGAGAAGAGCGCTTGAGTAGAAGAGCGTATTGGCATTGGAAAGTCGTGTTGAGAAGCCTTGGGGGTCCCCTTATATAGTGCACCTGGGGGCGCCCTGGACGTTGGCGGTGCCCTCCACGTGTCACACGATCCGACAAACTCTCGGTTAGCCTTTATCCCTCCAGGATCGGGCTCGAGGTTTGACGGGGGCACCCGGGAAGCAGGGGGCGCCTGGGTTGACTCAATCAGCTGGCTTCTCGGCTGGATAAACTCTATCCGCTTCGTTGGCTTGAGCCCAGGGCGCCCAAGGCATCCGGGCCGCCCGGGAGCATGGGGGCGCCCGGGAGCTTGGGGCGCCCAGCCCAGTGAGCTTCCGAAGCGTTACTTGCTCAGCTTGTCTTTCCTTCACCTTGGGGGCGCCCGGGACCTCCGGGGCACCCTGCCCAGCTACTGCCCCTCTCCTTTGGGGCGTTCTGAGCTGCAGAAACTCATTCCTTCGGTCCTGCATCCAGGGTTAGTGCCACACAAAACAAAGCAAGAATGTTAGTGAGTTTTACAGCTGTAGCTGTCTTGGTTCTGACTTTGGGTCTCCCAAAATGGAGCCCTAGGTTGAGCCGACGCCTACTGTTCCCTTGACGGGGAACGCATCCTCACCTACTCCTCTCAGGAGAGTTTACCTTTTGCCAACCGGCTCCTCCGGTTGGACTTTTGCCCGATGCACTTGACCAGGTCTTCGTGCCCACCTTCCGAGCAAGTCTTCGGTGCCCAGCTCCTTGCCAGGACTTCGTGCCCAGTCCTCGACCAGGACTTCGTGCCTAGTGTACCTAGGGCTTCTTTTCCTGTACACTTAGTGAACATGTTAGATCAACATAACATCTTAACTTTTAAACCCTTTGCCATTATCAAAACATAGGTTCGACTTGGGTGCTGTCTGCACCAACAATCTCCCCCTATTTGATTTATGGCAACCCGATTCAAAAAGTTAAGTTAAAAATAAGTGATATAACAGTTTAGTTTCCTCCCCCCGGAAGGAATCTCCCCCTAGGTTTTTCAAAAGATCGTGGGGTTTGAAAAAATTTCTAAGTCTAAAGATGGAATTGATTTTTTCAACACTTAGAACATTTTTCAATAGATGTTTTAGAAACTATTTTCCAAAAGAAATTTTGGTCAAAAAAGTTTTGGTTTGTACACTTAGAAAAATTTAAGTCAATAACTTATTAGAAAAATTTTCTAATAAAAAATTTCAATCTCTTTAGTACTTTAGAAACTTTTCTATTTAAGATAAATACATAGAAAAATTTTGAACATAACTTGAGTTTAAGTACTTAGAAATTCTTTTGTAAACAGTTTGGGTCAAGTACTTAAAAACAATTTTGAAATTGGATTAAGTCAAGTACTTGGAAAATTTTGAAAACAATTTAGGTCAGGTACTTAGAAATTTTTGGAAAACACTTTAAGTCAAGTACTTAGAAAGCAACTTAGATTAAGTACTTTGAAATAGTTTTGAAAAAGACAGTTTTGAAGACAGGCTAAGTACTTTTTGAAAAAAATAAAGTTTTGAAAATTTATTTATTTTGAACTTGAAAATTTTTTTAAACCTCCTCTCCTTTCCTATCTCTCCCCCATTGCCATATATCAAAAACAAAGCAATATAGCAAAAATTAGTTGCATAAGGATATATCAAAAGAATAATGTGCTGTACTGAACCAATTCAAGATATAAACTGAACCAAATCAATTTGAATTATCTCTTTAGGGTCCTGTCTAACCCAATTAGCTACTTACTAACTGATATAAACAGTAGTTTTCGCTAGGGTTAGTCAAGTTAAGTGTTCTATTCAAGTTAGATATTCTAAACTTGACACTTAACCTGATTGCTGTTTAATTTGTATTTAGTGCCCCAATTACTGCCGATGCACTGACTTAATGCATCTTGAATTAAGGCAAAGACCTAAGCATCTCAACCATTTCTAGGTTATCAATCAAAAGTACCCTAAGGTACTTGTGAGATGCTGGCTTGTAAATCTATAGGTGCATGCAATTCTAGGGTTAGGGCCTAGGCTAAGTCCATTTGCGAAAAAGCCCTAGTTTTGAAGGGGGTAGTTTTTGAAAAAAACTAAGTCGAAAAATTATTAAAAGAAATCTAAAAGATCATATAATTAAAGCTGATTTTGAAAATTAAGTAAAGCAGTTTTGTTTTTAGAAACTATCAAATCAGTAAAGATAAAAAAAAAAGTAGAGTAAACCTATTCTACCAAGCATAATCCTAACTGCCTTCTTAGTGAGTTGAACTCAGATCAGGTAGGGGTTTGGTGAATATGTCAGCTAAGTTAGATTTAGAATCTACATGCTTAAGGACTATCTCACCCCTGGCTACGTGATCTCTTACAAAGTGGTATTTGACTTCTATGTGTTTAGTTCTGGAGTGTTGGATTGGATTTTAGTTAGGTTAATTGAGCTTATATTATCAATGTAGACCTGAGTTTGAGTGTAGTTAAGCTGGAAGTCTTTAAGAGTGTGCATCATCCATAAGAGTTGTGCTACACACTCTCCTAAAGCTACATACTCAGCTTCAGTTGTGGATAGAGCTACACAGTGTTTTTTCTGCTGCACCAACTTACTAGACTATTCCTAACAGTTGGCAGCTTCCACTTATGCCTTTTTATCTAATTTACAACCAGCGTAGTCAGAATCCGAGTATCCTGACAAGTCAAAGGTTGAGGTTCTAGGATACCAAATCCCTACATTTAGGGTGCCCTTAACATATCTTAGTATTCTTTTTAAGGCTGCTAAGTGCGTATCCTTAGCACAGGTTTGGTATCTAGCACATATTCCTACAGCAAAAAGGATATCAAGTCTGCTGGCTGTAAGGTACAGTAGACTTCCAATCATACTTCTATAGAGTTTAAGGTCTATTGGTTTACCATCAGGGTCACTATCTATTTTTACATTTGTGGCCATAGGGGTACTTATGCTTTTGGAGTTGTCCATCTTGAATTTCTTTATTAACTCCTTAGCATATTTAGATTGATGGCATAGTTTCCATCCCTAGTTTGTTTAATTTGGAACCCTAGAAAGAAATTGAGCTCACCAACTAAGCTCATTTCAAATTCATTTTCCATTATTTTAACAAATTCTTTTAGAAAATTTGAGTTGGTGGACCCAAAGATTATGTCATCGACGTAGATTTGGGCAATAAAAATTTCTTTTCCTAAGGTCTTATTAAATAGGGTTGAGTCAATTTGTCCTTGTTTAAATTCTTTAGAAATTAGGTAGGTTGATAAGCGTTCATACCAGGCCCTAGGTGCTTGTTTTAGTCCATAAAGTACTTTAGTGAGTTTGTAAACGTGGTCAAATCTTTCTAAGTCCTCAAAACCAGGGGTTGTCCTACATAGACTTCTTCCTTAATAAATCCATTTATAAAAGCTGACTTTACATCCATTTGATAGAGTTTAAATCCTTTATGGGATGCAAAGGCTAACAACATCCTAATGGACTCAAGTCTAGCTACTGGGGCATAGGTTTCGTCATAATCTAACCCTTCTACTTGACTGAACCCTTTTGCTACTAAGCGGGCTTTGTTCCTTACTATTTCTCCTTGATCATTTAGCTTATTCCTAAAAACCCACTTAGTATCAATAATGGATTTGCCCTCAGGTTTAGGTACTAGTTCCCAGACTTGGTTCCTCTCAAACTGGGCTAACTCTTCTTGCATTGCTATGATCCGATCAGGATCAGGTAAGGCTTCATCTACGGTCTTAGGTTCAATTTTTGAAATCATTGCAATCTGACTAAGGTTCCTATAAGCGGACATAGTTCTGACTCCTAAGGTTGGATCACCCACAATCTGATCAGTTGGGTGACTGAGTCCGGGTTTCTTAGTTTTTTTGGAACTTGGTTCAGCCTCAGGTCCGGCTGGTCGGTTTGGTTCAATGATTGATTCAACTCATTGGTTTGGTTCAATTGCTGGTTCAATTGTCTCAATGGTTGGTTCAATATTTAGATCATTTAGGGGTTGGTTCAGTAGTATGTTCATTTTCTTCTTGATCAGTATTTGATGAATTTAGATCTGGATTATCAAATTTTGAGTTAATTTCTTCATCAAATATCAGATTTATTGTTTTTCAATTTTTTTAGTTTGTTTATTGTAAACCCTATAGGCTCTACTTGTTGTTGAATATCCTAAGAAGATGCCTGGGATTGACTTAGACTGGAATTTACCTAGATAGTCCTTGGTGTTTAGGATATGGACTTTGCACCCAAAGACCCTTAGGTAATGTAGGTTTAGAAGTCTATGGTAGTATAATTCATAGGGTGTTTTATTGTGTCGTTTGTTAATTAGGACCCTATTTTTGATGTAGCAAGCCGTACTAATTACTTCTGCCCAATATTGGTTAGCTAGGTTGAATTCATTGAGCATAGCCCTAGCGGCTTCCTGTAGGGTTCTATTTTTCCTTTCAACTATCCCATTTTGCTGGGGGGTTCTAGGACATGAAAATTCGTGTATATACCCATTTACCTTACAAAACTCCTCGAATCGTTGATTTTTAAGCTCTCCCCCGTGGTCACTCCTAAGGCTTTAGATTTTGGTATCGTTTTGATTTTCAATTAACTTACAAAAATCATTAAATAGATTTAGGGTTTCATCTTTGGTCTTTAGAAACCTAACTCAGGTAAACCTAGAGTAATCATCAACT
Organism: Boesenbergia rotunda; assembly: GCA_024364735.1. Lineage (NCBI taxonomy): Eukaryota > Viridiplantae > Streptophyta > Magnoliopsida > Zingiberales > Zingiberaceae > Boesenbergia > Boesenbergia rotunda. Next base: position 150,601 of record JAGFNQ010010112.1, read on the forward strand.
ATTACTAAGCAGTACCGGTTTCCGCTTAGTGACTTGGCTCCATGTGAATCAAATAGGTCAAGGTGCAGGAGCTCAAGTGTGGTTTGAGTTAGATCAGACTGAATTAGTTTGTGATTAGACCTGGTTTGTTTACCTTCATTACATGATTTACATATTATGTTTTCATGGTTCTTAATTTTAGGGATACCTTTAATTAGGCCAAGTTGGGTGATTTTTGAAATTATTCTTAGATTAGTGTGACCTAATCTCCTATGCCAGAGGTTTGATTGTTCTAACTGAGTTAACATGCATTTAGGTACTAGAGGTAGGTTTATAGTGTAAACATTATTTTTCCTAGTGCCCTTAAGCATGATTTCAGAGTCTTGTAGGTTTGTAATCAGGTAGTTAGAGTTCGTAAAGGTAACTACATAACTAGTATCACACAATTGACTTATGCTAAGCAAGTTAAATTTAAATCTTCAACCAAAAGAACTTTCTTAATAACAAAGTCAGATTTAAGTTCAATGTTACCTGACCCAATCACCTTGAGTGTGGCATTGTTGCCAAATGCCACTGAGCCTATGTTTTTGAACTTGAGTTTAATGAATTTCAATTTATCCCCAGTCATATGTCTGGAGCACCCGCTATCCAACATCCATTGGTCCAAATCTTTATGTTCCTACACATAAACAGTTTTGTTGATTTGGATCCAATCAGAATCAGGAATAGCCTAAGTTGATTTTCACAATCTAGTCTGTCTCACCCAATCTAGTGTTGTCAATCACGTTAGCCTTAAGGGTTTTTGTGAGACAGGTTTTGAATAGATAGAATTATTTTGAAAAATCATGATTTATTTTGAAAAAGTTAAATTAATTTTGAAAACAATTGTTTTGAATTTATTTTGAAAAAGAGTGTTTGAATCTACAATTGACTAAAAATTTGTGTTAGATTTGAATTTGACAAAGAATAATTTGAATTTGAATTTCAAAAATTGGCTTCCAGGTCTTGGCGAGGCACTAGACCTTCTTTGGCCGTAGCCTTATTGGATCATCAACCCTTTCCTTAACAAAGCCTTTTAATGAAATTTCATTTTCAAAATTATTTTATAAAAAATTCTGGTCTAACTAGTTTGGGTCTTGGATCGGTAGCTTCGGCTAGTTTCACCAGTCTAAAGAGACCAAGTAGAGTATACTTGACCTTATTAGAAGAGGCTTCCCTAACGTACTATCATCTCATCGCCACCCAATACTATGTTGTTGAAATTTCAGTTAATTGGTTCAGTCCTTAAACTAACTAGTCCTAAGTCTAAGCATGGTAAATTGCAGAAATTAAATAGACAAGCAATCATGCAATTTAAAACAAGAATGGAAATTTATCTAATTATGAATATTATTTTTAATTTGGCTCCCCCTGGACTAAAGCCACGATAATGGTTCGGCAAGATGTGAATCTTGTCCTTGGGGATCCAATATTGATTTGATCCAGTTTGTTTGTTCAGGCACAGTTCGGGTACACATGCCTGAATTTTAGGTCTAGACTGATTCAGTACAGCATAGTATAATCTTTGTCTAGACTTGATTTTATAGCCTAATCCGGATCGATTAAGAATCGACTTCTGTTTTCCAAGGATCATGTCAAGACCCTTGGAACCAAAAGTGAACCGTTCTAAGGCTGCTCTAAGGTCCTTGACTTGAGTTTTCAAGGAGGAGTTCTCTTTCTCAAGTTTTTCAACTTGAGTAGAGGTTCCTTCTTGAACCTTCTCAGTTAAGGATCCAGAGTCAGCTCCCTCTTTCAGGAGTTTTACTTCCTGTCGGAGAGATTCGACTCGGATTTTGGCTTTCACCAAGTCTCGAGAAAGATAGGCAATTAATTCGGTTAATTGATTTCTAGTAAACCCACTTATAGTGATTTTGCCATCCTCTGAAAACGTGAGCTTTCCGTCTTCCGACTCCGATTCTGACTCGGTCTCGATTTCTTCGGAGGTGGTTATTGGGAGCAAGTTCGACTGTGGGGCCTCTTCTTCTTCGGAGGAGGAGGACTCGTCCCACGTTGCCTGAAGGGTCTTCTTCTTTCTTGTCTTCTTTGTTTCCTTCAGATTGGGGCATTCTGTCTTGTAATGACCCTTCTTTTTGCACTCATAACAGGTCACATTTGGTTTGTTCTTTTCATTTGAAGGATCAGCTGGTTCTTCCTTTCTTCGGCTGGCTTTCCTTCTGTTGGTCTGGTTTTTTAGTTCCTTGTAGTAGTCCCGGGCTAGCCGAACAAGCTTAGGTCAATTTCCTTCGCTTTCTTCTGAGTCTGAGTCTGAATCAGACTCGGGTGCAGGTTGAGGCTTCTTCTTGGTTATCTTTCCAGTTTTACCTGCAACAAAAGCAATGTCTTTCTCGGCCAGATTGCAGTTAGTCTGTTCATGTAATTCGAGTTCCGAAAATAATTCATCTAGTTTAATTTTAGATAAATCCCTTGAAACATTGTACGCATCTACCATAGATGCCCACAACGTATTTCTAGGGAAGGCGTTAAGAGCATACCTGATCAGGTCACTGTTCTCTACCTTGTGACCGATGGTGTGTAGACCGTTCATCAGCTCCTGAATTCTGGCGTGGAGCTGAGCTGCTGATTCGCTGTCGTTCATCTTGATGGTATACAGCTTGTTCAGTAGTAGGTCTCTCTTGCTGATCTGGGTGTCGGAGGTTCCTTCGTGCAACTCAATTAGCTTACCCCAGAGTTCTTTTGCACAGTTGAATGGACCTACCCGGTTCAGCTCCTCTTTGGTTAGGCCGTATTAGAGTGTTTGGGGTTGCTTTAGCATCGGCTTCAATTTTCCTTTTTAGGGCGGTATCCCATTCGGTGTAGGATTGTGGCACTCCGTCAGCATTCTTCGGAATTTCTAGTTCAGACTGGATTATTATCCACATGTCCACCTGAGTTTTCAGGTGGACTTCCATCCGACTTTTCCAGTAGGAGAAATCCTCCCCACTGAAAAGTGGTGGTCTTGCTGTACTAAATCCTTCTTGCATAGACATTTAGGAATTATTTCTGAAAAGAGAATGAAAAAAAATGTCCCAAGACTTGGTCTTGGATTAGCAGTGCGGGAAGAAGATAAAACAATTTTATCGAGTGATGTTGCACCAACCTAGATTAACGATAAAAATTTGAAGAAAAAGTAAAAAAAATTATTTCGTAAAATCCGAAAAACTCTCAAATTGGTGGTTACACCAAATTTGAGTTTCCCTGCTCTGATACCACTTGTTGGATCGAGAGAATACGATAGAGGGGGGGGGTGAATATCGTAAATCGTTTCGGATTATAAAATTAGAGAATGCACAGTGGAAATTTAAACAACAAACGCGAACACAAGATTTTTTACTTGGTTTGGAGTCGCGGTCGGCTCCTACTCCAAGGCCCACAGTCCTTGACCGTTTACTACGGGAAATTCTATAAGGTGCAAAGTTTTACAGAAAGTTGTACAGTATTAATGTAGTAAAAACAAAAATCTAACTCTTCGTTATTGACGCCCGGTGTGGATCGTTATTCGGTGCGTAGGGTCGTCGTTGGCACTAGAACCTCGAGATCAGAAGTTTCTGGAGCAGAGCGCTTGAGCGAAGAGTATTGAGGTGTTAAAAAAGTGTGTACTGAAGCCTTGGGGGTCGAGCCCCTTTTATAGTGCACATGGGGTCGCTTGGGACACTGGGGGCACCCTCCACGTGTCTCTCGATCCACAAACCTTCATCCGGAACTCGGTCAGCCCTTATCCCTCCAGGATCGGGCTCGAGGTTTGACGGGGGCACCCGGGACACAGGGGGCGCCCTGCATGACTTGGTCTTGCTGGCTTCTCGTCTAACCTAAATCCAATTGCTTCGTTGGCTTGGACCCAGGGCGCCCGAGGCATCCGGGGCGCCCGGGAGCATGGGGGTGCCCAGGAGCTTGGGGGCGCCTGTCCCAGTGAGCTTCCGAAGCATTTTCTTGCTAACTCTTTTTGGCTTCACCTTGGGGGCGCCCGGGACCTTCGGGGCGCCCTGCCCAACTGCTGCCCCTCTCCTTTGGGGCGTTCTGAGCTGCAGACACTCGTTCCTTCGGTCCTGCATCCAGGGTTAGTTCCAAAACAACAGATAAGGCATGAAATGTTAGGTTTATACAGCCTTAGCTGTCTTGGTTCTGACTTCGGGTCTCCAAAATGGAGCCCTAGGTCGAACTGACGCCTACTGTTCCCTCGACGGGGAACACGTCCTCACCTACTCCTCTCAGGAGAATTTACCTGTTGCCAACCGACTCCTCCGATTGGACTTTTGCCCAACAGTCCTTCGCCAGGTGCCTAGCAGTCCTTCACCAGGTCTTCAGTACCAAGCAGTCCTTCGCCTGGTGCCCAGCAATCCTTCGCCAGGTCTTCGGTACCAAGCAGTCCTTCGCCTGGTGCCTAGTAGTCCTTCGCTAGGTCTTAGACTCCTAGCAGCCCTTCGCTAGTTGCCCAGCAGCCCTTCGCCAGGTCTTAGGGTTTCAATGCCTAGCAGTCCTTCGCTAGGTGTCTAGCAGTCCTTCGCTAGGACTTCAATCTGCATACTCAAGTAACATATTAGACAACAAATAATACTTAACTTTTGAACCCTTTGCCAATATCAAAACACAGGTTCGACTTGGATGCTGCCTGCACCAACAATTATTTCGAGATTAAGAGATCGTACTCCATAATATTATCCGAGGTCCAATCCAATTTATGAAGTCAGTATAAAAATTGAATGACCTCTCTTTTCATCCTACTCAATGTACACAATGTACACTAGTGTAATTCTATGGTTAAGATAAATCACACCTAATTACACTACTGTTGGGTATGGCTTGGCGGGTTTCCTTAGCGAATACCTGGTCGATCCGAGAAACCTCTCCATGTCTACGGATTAAAATTTAATCTGAATGAAGACCCATCTCCCATCGATCGTCTCGTGCCGTATCGAACGATCCAAATTACAACTTAGACAATTACCAAAATCGGTCTTGTAATTTGCTCGACCGTTCGACCGCGGAAAAAGCGACGAGTTGATCGCCGACTTTTGTGTTTATGCTCGGGTCCTGTTAGTTAATTAACAACTATGATACAAAATCAAATTAACAAACTAACACACATGAAATGACGAGGTAGTAATCATAGCACAAAATTGGCATAAGGTTAATCAAAGGAGCATGGAAAGGGTTATACCTCTCCGATCACCTCGCGGTCTTCTACCTTATGTCCTTCACTTCGCGGACCTCATGTGGGCGATGATCTACCACGATCCGAGATCACCAAGACCTCTAAAAGAGTTCTTCTTCTCACCTTGGCCGAAACAAGAAAACCCTAGCCTAGGGTTTTCAAAGCCGCCGGCCTCTTCTTCCTCTTCCCTTGCGCCGCCGACCACCGGAGCTGCTCCAAGGCCTCCAGACCGATAGCAGACCTAGAGAGGAAGGAGAAGGAGATGAAGAAAGAGAGAATTCTCCTTCTTCCTCACCCAAAACCGCTCGCAATCCGGTTCTCCCTCAGCCTTGCGCCGCCGCCGCAAGCTAGGGTTGCGGCGCTTTCTCCCAGCCGCTGGCCGCCTCTCCACCCACGGTGAGAACCACAAAAGGTAGAGGACTCCTCTACCTTGTCTCTGTGATCCCCAGCCGAAGTATCAAGGAGTGGGAAAGAAGAACCGAGGAGACAAACTCCTCTTCTTCTTGTTGCGTCGGTCGAACCCTAGGAGAGAAGGAAGAGAGAGAGATGAGGAGAGAGGCTTAGTGTGTTAACTCTTTGATTAATCCCCCTTGGATTCTTGATCTCCTAGGGTATTTATAGGGCTAAGGCAGAGACCAAGAGGAGGAGTTGGATCTTGGCGCACTAATGGATCTAAACCCGATCCATTAATTAAGATCCATTCCACTAACGGATCTTAATTGAACTTCCTCACCAACCCCCATATTTTCATATGGGCTCCACATATTACGAGTCGTCCATCCCCCTGTGATCTCGAATGCCCGTTAATTAATTTAAATTACTAACAATTCAAATTAATTAACTTCTGGATCCTTGATTAATACCACTCAACCTTATCATCGCGCCGGATCAAATCCACCTGTAGGGTTTAGCACGATGAACCTTTTGAACTCATCAAGGGGGCATCATCATCTCGACTAACTATGACACAGATTCCATCAATAATCAACGACACATCATATTATTAATATTATCTCCTAACATACCGGGTCTATCGATCTAACAGAATAGATCTCGCCCATTGGTAAATTAAAGAAATAATAATTAATAATATATGCCCGTTATTATTTCGGGATTATGGGATCGTACTCCATAATATAAACTGAGGTCCTATCCAATTATCGAGTCAGTACGAATTGGATAACCTCGGGTTTTGGTCGTACTCAATGTACTCAAAGCACACTAGTGTAATTCTATGGTCAAGACTAACCACACCTAATTACACTACAACCATTCCGATGGGTTGTCCAATTCCATCTCGGTTGTTAGTTTCTACTTATACTAGGCAGGGAAATGATAACTCGATCTTTCGTGTGTCATCACACACCATGTTATCTACAATGCGTAGTATTGAACTTTATGCATGTACTTATGTAAACAGGCACCTAGTGTAGTTGTGATTCTCTTTTCATAAAGATGTTCATATAAAGAAACTCATGTCTTTTAGTATACACATCTTACAATCTCCCACATATACTTAAAGACATTATTGTTCTCTCACTGCCATACATCTGACTCTCATATCCTCCACATGTCGGTCAAAAGCTCTAGCTGGAAGAGCTTTAATGAAAGGATCTGTCAGGTTGTCCTCTGATGCAATCTTGGCGACAGCCTCTTCTCCTCGCTTTACGATTTCTCGTATCAGGTGGTACTTGCGCTCTATGTGTTTACTCGCGTTATGGGCTCGTGGTTCCTTCGAGTTTGCAACTGCACCACTGTTATCACAAAATATTGTGATAGATCTAGGCAAACTAGGAATCACATCCAAGTCCATGATGAAATTCCTGAGCCATACAACTTCCTTGGCCGCCTCCGAGGCTGCCACATATTCAGCTTCCATGGTGGAGTCCGCCACGCACTTTTGCTTGACACTCCTCCAGCCAATGGCTCCACCTCCTATAGTAAACACAATCCTCGAGGTAGACTTACTCTTGTCCCTATCTGATTGACAATCTTAGTCTGTGTAACCCACATGGACTAATTTGTCTGCCCGGTAAACCAGCATATAATCCCTAGTCCGTCTCAGGTATTTCAATATATGCTTTACCGCAGTCCAATGTCCCTATCCAGGGTTACTCTGATATCTACCAACCATGCCCACGGTAAAACAGATATCAGGTCTCGTGAACAACATAGCATACATGAGGCTTCCTACTGTCGAAGCATAAGGAACTGCCTTCATTTCCTCTATCTCCTTTGATATTTTCAGACACATCTCCTTGGATAGAGGAACTCCATGCCTGAAGGGTAGGAAACCCTTCTTGGAGTTTTCCATGCTAAAACGTGACAAGACAATGTCAACATATGAAGCTTGGGATAAGCACAACATCCTTTTCTGGCGATCCCTTATGACCTTGATCCCAAGGATGTGTCCCGCTTCTCCCAAGTCCTTCATATCTTATATTTCTATGATTGGACCACATTTATAGAGATGAATCACTTTGTTTCCTATCTCATATCCTTTTTGCAATATTGTTGTTGATCTACTCTATATTTCATTTTCCTTCCCTAATTTTCATGTTCATCATAATCTTTTCCATGGACTTGGGTACTTTAATGTTTCTTGATGTTATTTTGCCCGAGACGGACAAAAGCTCAAGTGTGGGGGAGGATGCAAACATTCTATCTTATATTGAGGAGAATAAGAATTTGGCAAATGAGGACACATAGAAAATGAAGCCTTGAGTTCTCCAATTCTATGTGATGTAGAAAAATGTGCCAATCCTATGGCATTGAATCTGGAATTGAAGCATGTGGCAATCCACAAGCATTGAATCTGAAAAATCTGAACAATTGAAGTATTTGGCAATCCACAAGCAAAATGCGCCAGGCTAATCTCAAATGAAGCTTTTAGCTCTTTATTGTTATAGAGGAACCGGAACCAATGCTATGTGTGTCAACTTGAAAAAGTTTTGTATCAAGATTGGGTTGCAAGAATTGGCTCCAAGGGGGTTGCAAGAGTTGATAGTGGCAGGAAATAATAAGAACAAGGAGAGTTATCAAGTTGAAAAGTTGAAAAGTTTTATTGAATCAAAGATTGAAGACACATTCCAAGTAGTGAACAAAGGATGGTCACATTCCATATTTTCAAGCTTGAACATTTCAGATTGTTGTTATAATGGCTGTACATATCAGATTTCGCTGCAAACAAAAAGAAAAGAAAAGAAAGAGCAGTTGAATCACTGAGAAAACATAGCTGCAAAAACAGAGCAGCAGAAAAAAAAACTGAAGGAAGAAAAAAAAAGAGAGAAGAAAAGAAAAGAAAGAGAAAAGAACATGAAGAGGAAGTCAAGTTCTAGGTTAGAAATTGAATTGGAAGAAGGGATCAAATATCAAGAGTGAGTTATAGATTGAAAGAAGACAAATCTCAAAAGACAGTTTCAGGAATTCTGCAGATTTTAGCTACTGATCGTCACCTGATCGGTCTCCAGACCGATCAGGACTATCACAGATCGATCACATAACCGATCAGAGTGAAGCCAGAATGATCAGTATCATGTCCAGTCCGATCAGGCAATGTCTGATTGGTCCAGTGACCGATCAGTAGAGTTGGCACACTGAATTCAGTGAACTTCTTCAATCCCTGCTCCACCACAGCTCTAATTTCACCAGAATATACCTTAAAAGAGGGCAAAGTGCATTAGAAACATTTTTGAGTATCCAAGTCTTTCACTTTCTTTACTCTTCCATATTTCCTTACCATGTCATATGCTTTAACTTTCTTTATCATTTCTTTAGTATCAAAGTTCATTGAATTTCTATTTCTGTCTTATCATTTCATATTTCTTTAACTTTTTTGAATAAGCTTTTGTAGGTGTGGATCCAAATCAAGAATGATGGTGGAGAGTAGATAATAAGCAAGCTTATGGTAGTGCAAGAACCATGTTGTGTTTGAGTGAGTTCCACTTTCATTAAAAATGTAGAACTTAGGAAGAGAGCCACTTTGAAACTTCCCTTGCAAGGTTTTTTGCGTTTAATTCATCTCAATGAGTCAAGAAGGATGAAGTATGCTAAGTTGTTGATTTAAGGACAAGATACTAGTCCATTGAGCTTAAATTTTTGAGGATTGACAACCCTAGGTAATTTCCTTTCAATTGCTTCTAGCTATGATTGAGAATAATCTAGGAGGATACATCTTAGGTTAACTAGTTAGCTTGTGCGAGACGCCCAAGAGTAAGTGTGGGGGAGTTGATAACTATCTGTTGATTAAATTAGGCTCTCAAATCCATGTTTTGATCCACTTTTATATGCTTAAGTTTACATTTATATTAGGTTTCATGGATTGTCTCTATTTTAGCTTTTGATTCAAATCTTTGTATATTTGAGATATTTTAGGCATTAAATTTGAATCTATTTTTGTAGGCTTTGAAGGATCATGGACCTAGATCAGATGGGTCAAACTTGAGTCAGAATTGGATCCGGATCAAAGTGATCAAGCATCGAATTAATATGGGTCGTCCGATTAGAGAACGTCTAGATCTGAGCCATCGGTCAACTTCTGATCAATCCGAGTTCAAGATAGAGTCAATCATGACCACAGATCAAGATCTGAAAATTTCATCTAAATCAGAAGCAATCTAACCATTGGATCAAGCTCAAGATGATCTAGACCATTCATTCAAGAGAAGGTAAAATCTGAGCCATCCGCCGCAGATCTGATTGATCCGAGTTAAGGACAAGTAGATCAGAGCCATTGATCAAGATCTGTAAGGTTTGGTTCATATCGGACTTGATCTGACCGTTGGATGGGGAAGAGAAGATCGCAGCCGTCTAAATTCAAAGGGAATTGATTAAAATCGGATTTCCCTCTTCCGCTCGGGGTCGTTGTGTGTCGCAGAGTGGCTGTTCTTCCATGTTCTTCATTGTTTCTTCTTCGTTTTCTTTGCAATTTCCTTTCCCGATCACGCGGCCACATCAATTCGTTTGTCTTCAAGATCTCAGATCATCGAGGTGAGATGTCCAGTTCAGTTTTGCTAACCAATTCTCGCAGCTGAAGGAGCTCGGTGAGGGTTTCGCCAAAGCCTTGTTTTCACTGATCGATCCATTGTCTATTGAAGGATCTCCTCGGCCAGAGTTGTTGAAGCGTTGAGAGGGGTTCTCGAAGCGTTTTAATGGATTCTGAGTTCGATCGCCGTCCAGCCGATTGAGAAGGGAGAGTTCGGGGACAGTTTGCAGATTCTAACCGATCGCCATGATCGGACAGAGATAACTCTAATCAGTCCCGTGACCGATCAGAAGAGTACCTAATCGGTTGGTTGACCGATCAGGAGAGCAGAACCAGCAAACTGAGCTAGGAAGTGTCTTCTTCATTGATTTTTGAGCTAGGGGTTCATAGTTCAACCTTTGTGTGACGGCAAAGGGAAGTCTTGTTGATAAACTTATTTGATGTTTAATTTAGGATAATTATGGTTTTAAACATGTATTGTTTCAAATTGCTCTAGCTTGTTTCTACTACATTTCAAGTCAACTCTTTAAGTATTGCTTTGTGCTTAGTTTTAATTCCTTGCAATTAATTCTCTGTAATTTATTACCTGCAATTAGTTCTTTAAGTTCAATTCTATAGTTTGGCTTTAATTGTTTAGTTGCTCCAATAGGTTAAGAGTAGTCCTTGCAAGTTCCTTATTCGTTCCATGCTTTAGCCTAGTTAGGTCTATTTCATTCCGAATTGGTAATTCATTCTGTCATTTCCTTATCGCAAAAACCCCTATTTTATTAGAAAACCCAAAACATCAAACGACAAATAACTTGCAAGCTTGAATTAACCACTCACAACTAGTCCTTGGAAAAATACGACCTGAGGACCCTCTACTACATTTTAACTTTGTTAGCCAATGGTTTTCAGTTTATAAATATCTAAATTTGAGACTCACTTGTGACACTAGTATTGGGCACTATCAACCTTGATCCTAAGGATGTGTCCCACTTCTCCCAAGTTCTTCATATCAAACTGCTTTTATAGCCAGACCCTTACGTCTGATAACACTTCGATATTGTTGCCAATTAACAAAATATCATCTACGTAAAGTACAAGAAACACCACGACGTTTCCGTCACATCTTTTGTATACACATGACTCATCTGGGTTTTGAGTAAATCTATATGACTGGATTACTTCATCAAAGCAGATGTTCCAAGATCTTGAAGCTTACTTCAATCCATAGATGGATCGATAAAGCTTGCACACTAAATGCTCTTTGCCCTTTGCAATGAACCCTTCTAGTTGCTGCATGTAGATGGTCTCCTCAAGACTTCCGTTAAGGAAAGTCGTCTTGACATCCATCTACCATACCTTATAGTCTATATGAGTTGCAATAGATAAGAGAATCCGGATCGACTTAAGCATGGCTACCGGCGAAAAGTTCTCCTCATAATCGATACCCTCTTTCTGAGTGTACCCTTTCGCAACAAGCCTTGCTTTGAAGGTCTCAACCTTCCCGTCTGATCCTCTCTTTCTCTTGTAGATCCACTAGCATCCAATGGTTTTTATACCATTGGGTGGTTCTACAAGCTCCCAGACATGGTTAGAATCCATCGATTCTATCTCGAAGTTCATTGCCCTTTGCCAAGAATCTGCATCCTTATCTTGGAGGGTCTCGTCATAGGTCCAGGGATCCGGTTCATGTTTACCAGAGACCAAGTCCTAAGACTCTACCAAAAACATGAACCTCTCAGGTTGTCTAACAACCTTCCCACTGCGACGAGGCACCACCATGTATCCTCAGTGACACGCGGTGCAGTGACTTGTGGTGTGTCCTCTTGTACAATTGGTCCTAAGGTCGGAATCTCCCCTCTTAACTCTTCAAGCACTAGTCTACTCTTTGGCTTATGGTTCATCCCATAGTCCTCTTCCAAGAATCTGGAATTTGTGCTAACAATTACCTTCTGATCCTTAGGACTATAGAACAGACCACCCTTCGTTCCTCTAGGATAGCCTATGAACAGACGTAACTCCGTACGAGATTCCAACTTATCAGTATCTCCCTTCAGTACATGTGCTGGACTATCCCAAATCCGAACATGTCCTAGACTGGGCTTGCACCCAGTCCACAGTTCTGTGGGAGTATGAGGGACTGACTTAGATGGGACCAAGTTTAGTATGTACACTGTCATTTCCAGAGCGTATCCCCAGAATGAATCAAGTAAGTCTGAATAGCTCATCATTGACCTAACCATTCCCATAAGAGTCCTATTCCTTCTTTCTGTAACTCCATTCTATTAAGGTGTACCGGGTGCAGTTAGTGTTGGTGCAGGAAGCACCATATCGCACCTGTTTTGATATTGGCAAAGGATTCAAAGTTAAGTTTATTTGTGATCTAACGTTGTTCACTGAGTGTGCAGAAAAAGCCCTAGCGAAGGACTGCTAGGCACCTGGCGAAGGACTGCTAGTATCCAAGCCCTAGCGAAGGACTGTTAGGCACCTGGCGAAGGACTGCCAGTATCAAAGCCCTAGCGAAGGACTGCTAGGCACCTGGCGAAGGACTGCCAGTATCCAAGCCCTAGCGAAGGATTGCTAGGCACCTGGCGAAGGACTGCCAGCAACCAAGCCCTATCGAAGGACTGCTAGGCACCTGGCGAAGGACTGCCAGCATCCAAGACCTAGCGAAGGACTGCTAGGCGCCAGGACAAGGACAGCCTGGGACTGAAGCCCTAACGAAGGAATGCTAGGCACCGAGCGAAGGGCAGCTCGGCATCCAAGACCTGACAAAGGACCGTCAAGCAAAAGTCCAACCAGAGGAATGGTTGGCATCAGGTAAACTCTCCCGAGAGGAGTAGGTGAGGACGCGTTCCCCATCGAGGGAACAGTAGGCGTCGGTTCGACCTAGGGCTCCATTTTGGAAACCAAAGTCAGAACCAAGATAGCTAAGGCTGTATAATCTAACCACTTAATGCATTGTTGAGTTTTGGACTAACCCTGGATGCAGGATCGAAGGAACGTGTGTCTGCAGCTCAAAAAGCCTCAAAGGAGAGAGGCAATGGCTGAGTAGGGTGCCCGGAGTGTCCCGGGCGCCCCCAAGGTGCATACAAAACAAGTAAAGAGAAAAGGGGTCGAATAGATGTTGGGCCGGGCGCCCCCGTGCTCCCGGGCGCCCCCGCTGCTCCCGGGCGCCCCCAGCGTCCCGGGCACCCCCATGTGCATGCCTCGGACCAGAAGCCTTCGAAGCCAGAAGATAAGATTTGACCCGGTCAACCCGGGCGCCCCGAGCGCTCCGGGCGCCCCGGTCAAAGCGGATCCCGAAGATAAGGGGATCAGACACTGACCGAGATTGAACCGGATCGAAGGACACGTGGGGGGCGCCCCCGACGTCCCGGGCGCCCCCTGACCCTATATAAAGGGCCCTCGACCAAGGCTTCCGAGAATCAATTCTTTCAACAACTTCAAAGCAACGCTTCTACGCTCTTCTACTCACGCACTTCACCCCGGAATCCTTCCAACTCGAGCCGACGACGTCCCGCTGCTCCGAACAAGTGAACCTACAATCGGACGTCGGTAAAAGAAGAGCATCTTTCTTTTTATTGTTAAAGTTTACTGCACTTACTCTGTATTCAATATTGTAAACTGTCTTTGCGCCAAATATAGAATTGCCCAAAGTAAACGGTCAACGACCGTGGGCCTTGGAGTAGGAGTCGACACAGGCTCCGAACCAAGTAATATCGACTGTGTCTTTGTGTTGTGTTTTTTCCGCTGCGTACTTGCTCTTAATTTTCCGAAAAATGAATTCTGATATTCACCCCCCCCCCCTTCTATCGGTATTCTCGATCCAACAAGTGGTATCAGAGCGGGGAAGTTCAAACTTGGTGCAACCACCAGTTTGAAAGTTTTTCGGATTTACGAAATTTTTTATCTTATTTCTTTTCCTTTTTTAATCAACACCACTACATCTTTTCCGCCTTTTACTTTAAAAATAAATAATATCTGTAGGTGTATTTAAAAAATTCTTACACCTTTTTCAATTTTGAATTTTCATATTTTCACCATAAGTGATTTGATAAAATGAACAATTTTTGAAAATTTGTCATAAATTTTTTTTAATATTTTTCTCAAAATTCGTGCTACTTTAATTCGAGCAAATTTTTTTTAACGTTAAATTCTTACTTTTCATTATTAATCAGAATTGACAAAATCAATATTTTTTAAAAATTTGTCATAACTTATTTTTATTATTTTATTATTATTTCGCCTCGAAATTCGTGCAATTTTTTTTTTTGGCTATTTCTTCCTTCTCCCGCACTACTAATCCAAGACCAAGTCTTGGTACACATTTGTTGTTTCTTTTTGTGTGCAAGAGGTTATTTTAAATGGCCAACCAAGAGTGGAACAGTGCTCGTCCACCGCTATTCTCCGGCGAGAACTTCAGCTTTTGGAGAAGACAAATGGAGTCCCTTCTGAAGGCCCACATGGACTTATGGCGGATCATCCAAACGGGATTCTCTCTTCCCATAGAAGATGGATCATCGATCGCCTGGGACAAATTGGACGAATCAACTCTGAGGAAGATCGAGACCGATGCAAGGGCAACTGCAATCCTACAATGTGGTCTAACCAAGGAGCAACTCGAACTAGTAGGTCCATGCAGATGTGCTAGAGAAATATGGGAAAAATTGGTTAACCTTCATCAAGAGATCTCAGATGAAGAAGAAGATCAGGTAAATTATCTTGCCCTTTCAGTCCAAGCACAAACAGCCGAGTCAGAGTCTGAACCCGAATCCAAAATCGAACCAGAATTAGACGACGAATTGACCGAGACGGTAACCGATTTCGAATTCTTTTCAAATTTAGATTTAAATAATCAAACAGATACTATAATGGTCGAGGAAGGTGTAAATTTTATTGCAGGGAAAACTCCTAAAGAACCACCAAAGAAGGAGCTTCAACCAGTACCCAAGTCTGACTCAGACACACAATCAGAAGATGAGCCTAGATCCGAGGCGGCAAGAATCAAGGGGGAGATTCCCAATAAGGAACCAAAAGGTAAAAGTGTAAAATCAGATTTTAATCATGTAATTTGTTACACATGCAGGGAGAGAGGGCACTACCAAAGTGAGTGTCCTACTCGTAAGATTCGAACGACACCACCGACGGTGACAAAGGAATCAGTTCCAAAAGCACGAAAGAACAAAAGTCGCATTCAATGCTTCAAGTGCCAGGAGTTCGGGCATTACAAAAGTGAAAGCACAAATAAAAGAGCTACCAAGAATGCCGTACAAACAATCAACAAAGGTAAATTTACAGTATTTGAAAATCCATTATTTACCTTGAATAATGTGATTGATTCATGTAACTTAGTTAAAGCAAATTTCAGAACATTGAAACAAGAAAATGAAACCCTAAAACATAAGGTCAATAAGTTAGAAAATTTAATTCATAATCTTACTGATTTCGAAAATCCGGAGTATTACTCCAATTGTGACCTTACCTAGACAATTGTTTGTTTTAATTATGTGTTTCTTTTTATTTCAGTTATTTATTTTTTTTGCTTAAAATTAGGAATGGTTAGTATAAGGACTGAACAAACTTAACTGAAACTTGACAACATAGTATTGGGTGGAGGTGAGATGATAGTACGTTAGGGAAACCAATTCTAATAAGATCAAGTTTACTTGATCTCTTTAGACTGGTGAAACTAGCCGAAGCTACCGATCCAAGACCCAAACTAGTTAGACCAGAAATTTTTCAAAGAATAATTTTGAAAATGAAATTTCATTAAAAGGCTTTGTCAAGGAAAGGGTGGATGATCCCATAAGGCTACGGCCAAAGAAGGCCTTGTGTCTCGCCAAGACCTGGAAGCCAATTTTTGAATTTCAAATTCAAATTACTTTTTGTCAAATTCAAATCTAACATAATTTTCAGTTAAGTATAGATTAAAACTAATTATTTTTTAAATTAATCTAACTTTTCAAAATTAAAATATTTGTCTCACAAAACTCATAAGGTTAACATGCTTGGTCATGTAGAACTGGGTGAGACATCTAGGACTTATAAGCATAATTCGCAATCTTTGTAAATAAAAAAAAATGTTTTCAAACGTTATTCAAAATTATCCTTTTTTTCGGTTTACGGTACCCTACTCTTTCAATTCTAACATTTTTTTAAATTTCATGTTAAATATCTCAATAGACTTGTTTTAAATATAATCTAGGGCTTGTTTTGTTTTAGTCATTAATTGGTCAAACTTGGTCAAAACAGTCAACCCTAGTGAACCCTAGTCAACATAGTCAAACTTGCTCAACACTGAAATCCCTTAAGGAACTTAGATAAAAGCCAAACTGTGTCAAATCTAAGGGGAGATCAAACTAAAAGAAGAAGTTTAAAAATACTATGTTTTCCAATAATCAATATTTGTTTTAAATTGTGCTTTACAAAAACCATTATTATTTCAAAATGTTTTTCGAAAACAGGGTTTCTTCTCAAATTGAATTTACTAAAAATTATACCCTGCTAGTATTCAAAACTATCCTTTTGATGTTAGTAAACCCTAAAGACACAAAGGAAGGTCTACTTAATGATCTACAAGGACTCCAAGGATGTGTCAAATTTAGGGGGAGTCTAAACCAAAAGAAATTATTTCTAACAAGTATTTTCCTTGGCATTTATCCTTGAAATTATTAAATAATTCTTTTGATATGAACTGAACCCTAAGAACTCAGAGGAAGAATACTTGTGGTCAACAAGCTTCCAAGGACTGTATCAAGTTTAGGGAGAGGTCAAATTAAAAGAGTTATTAAACATTTCTAAATAATATGTTTTCATACACTATATTTTCAAAATTGTGTCGAAAACATTTGTCTTACAAAATAATATTATTTTAAAATGTTTTCTTTGAAATACCTTTTGAAATAATATTTACTTGGGTTGAAAAATTTCCAGGACACTTAGAAAAATGTCCTTATAGTTAACAAGGTTTCCTAGGATTGTGTCAGACTGGAAAAGAAACCAAGTAAAGTATCATGATCTCAAAATAACATTAAATTCCTTTAAAATATTATGTTTAAATGTACTTACATGCATACTTTTCAAAAGTACTTATATTTTCTAAAATTTGCATAATCTCTCAAAATATAATGTTTTAAAAAAAAGTTCTAATACTTTTCCAAGGCAATAGTGTTCTAAGTACGTGAATTTTCTAAAGACTTGGCTAAAAATACAAAATCCTTTTTCAAAATTGCACAATATCTTTCAAAGAGGAGTCTTTTTAGTGCAATTTAATCTGTGTGCTTTCAAAATTATACTAAGTATTTTTATATTTTCAAAACTCATAAGCTCTGATCCACATAATTTTTCCTTAAATTTTTTTTAAAAAAAAGTTCCTTATTGATATATGGCCAAGAGAGAGAAAATTTCAAATTTTATCTTGTTTTCACTTAGTATTCTTAAGTGCTTTAAAATTGGTCTAAGCATCTTTCAAAACCTCTAAAGCACTAAGTGCAGTTATTTTGAAAATATTTCTAAGTAAAATTTTCCTTAGTAAACAAAGTTTGTCTGAGCAAAACCTTTGGAAATTTTTGACAAGTGTTTCTAAGTAAGGTTTTCTTAGCAAACAAATCTATGTTTCAGCAAAAACTTGTCTATTTAAAGGTTTTCCAAATAAAAATGGTTGTTAATACACAAAATATGTTCCAAGGAAATTTCTCTATGAGTGCAAAAGTTGAATCATTTTAAGGAAAACTTGTTTTCAAAATGTTGGCTGAGTAAGTTACTGTTAAGTTTTTCTTGAAAACTATGTTACAAGTTTTTGCAAGCTTTTTCTAAAATATAAGTAGAAGAGTTATCACATTAAGGGGGAGCCTCATGTATTTTCAAAACATCCATTACTTTGAAAATTATGAAATCCATTACTTAAAGTTTCTTTTGAAAACTATGCTTTTGAACTCCTTTACTTAAATTTATTTTGATAAAACTCAAACCTCCCTATTAGATACCTTGTTCACCCATGTTTATTTTTGATATATGTCAAAGGGGGAGGAAAGGTCAAAGTTAAGTATTATAACACAAGTATTCAGGGTTTTAGGGGGAGTATAAGAAATAAAGGTTTTTTATGAGAAATAAAAGTGTTTTTTTTTAACTCTTACCTTGTGTTAGGGTTTTAGGGGGAGTATAAGAAATAAAGGTTTTTTATGAGAAATAAAAGTGTTTTTTTTAACTCTTACCTTGTGTTAGTAAATGTTATAAAGTTTTTTACTTAACACTGAATTGTGTAAAATTGCTATACTTCATTTTTACATTATGTTCTTAACAGTTATAAAGTTTTTTTACTTAACTTTGAATTGTGTTGCCATAATCAAAAAGGGGGAGATTGTTAGTGCAGGAAGCACCATATTGAACCTGGTTTTGATATTGGCAAAGGATTCAAAGTTAAGTTTATTTGTGATCTAACGTTGTTCACTGAGTGTGCAGAAAAAGCACTAGCGAAGGACTGCTAGGCACCTGGCGAAGGACTGCTAGTATCCAAGCCCTAGCGAAGGACTGCTAGGCACCTGGCGAAGGACTGCCAGTATCAAAGCCCTAGCGAAGGACTGCTAGGCACCTGGCGAAGGACTGCCAGTATCCAAGCCCTAGCGAAGGACTGCTAAGCACCTGGCGAAGGACTGCCAGTATCCAAGCCCTAGCGAAGGACTGCTAGGCACCTGGCGAAGGACTGCCAGCAACCAAGCCCTAGCGAAGGACTGCTAGGCAACTAGCAAGGACTGCCAGCATCCAAGACCTAGCGAAGGACTGCTAGGCGCCAGGACAAGGACAACCTGGGACTGAAGCCCTAGCGAAGGAATGCTAGGAACCGAGCGAAGGGCAGCTCGGCATCCAAGACCTGACAAAGGACCGTCAGGCAAATGTCCAACCAGAGGAATAGTTGGCATCAGGTAAACTCTCCCGAGAGGAGTAGGTGAGGACGCGTTCCCCGTCGAGAGAACAGTAGGCGTCGGTTCGACCTAGGGCTCCATTTTGGAGACCAAAGTCAGAACCAAGACAGCTAAGGCTGTATAATCTAACCACTTAATGCATTGTTGTGTTTTGGACTAACCCTGATGCAGGACCGAAGGAACGTGTCCACAGCTCAAAAAGTCTCAAAGGAGAGAGGCAATGGCTGAGTAGGGCGCCCGGAGTGTCCCGGGCGCCCCCAAGGTGCATACAAAACAAGTAAAGAGAAAAGGGGTCGAATAGATGCTGGGCCGGGCGCCCCCGTGCTCCCGGGCGCCCCCAGCGTCCCGGGCGCCCCCATGTGAATGCCTCGGACCAGAAGCCTTCGATGCTAGAAGATAAGATTTGACCCGGTCAACCCGGGCGCCCCGAGCGCTCCGGGCGCTCCGGTCAAAGCGGATCCCGAAGATAAGGGGATCAGACGCTGACCGAGATTGAACCGGATCGAAGGACACGTGGGGGCGCCCCTGACGTCCCGGGCGCCCCCTGACCCTATATAAAGGGCCCTCGACCAAGGCTTCCGAGAATCAATTCTTTCAACAACTTCAGTGCAACGCTTCTACACTCTTCTACTCACACGCTTCACCCCGGAATCCTTCCAACTCGAGCCGACGACGTCCCGCTGCTCCGAACAAGTGAACCTACAATCGGACGTCGGTAAAAGAAGAGCATCTTTCTTTTTATTGTTAAAATTTACTGCACTTACTCTGTATTCAATATTGTAAACTGTCTTTGCGCCAAATATAGAATTGCCCAAAGTAAATGGTCAACGACCGTGGGCCTTGGAGTAGGAGTCGACATAGGCTCCGAACCAAGTAAAATCGACTGTGTCTTTGTGTTGTGTTTTTTCCGCTGCGTACTTGCTCTTAATTTTCCGAAAAACGAATTCCGATATTCACCCCCCCTCTATCGGTTTTCTCGATCCAACAGTTAGCTGGGACTGAATCCCAGCTTCTGATAGGTATGTCCTAAACTCTCCAAAGAGGTACTCGCCACCACGATATGATCGTAGTGACTTGATACTTTTACCTCGATGTTTCTCCACATCAGCCTTGAATTCTTTGAACTTATCAAAGCATTCAGACATGCAGCGCATCAGGTAAATGTACCCATACCTTGAATAATCGTCAATGAAGGTGACGAAATATTCAAAGCTACCTCTAGCCTGGATTGACAAAGGACCACACAAATCAGAATGAATCAGTTCTAACACATCTTTGGCCCTATACCCCTTAGCCTTGAAAGGCCTCTTGGTCATCTTACCTTCTAAGCAAGACTCACAGGTCGGGAGATCCTCCACCACCAATAAACCCAGGGGCCCATCGGCTATCAACCTCTGAATCCTACTAAGGTTAATATGACCAAGCCTAAGGTGCCAAAGATATGTCTGATTCATCTTAGAAGGCTCCTTTCTTTTATTCAAGTTAGATGATGAGCTATTTACTTCAGTGTGCATCGTGGGAGTTTGTAACGACCCGGAAAATTTTCTCAATATTTTTCTTTAAAATATTGATCATGCCTAGATAGATTCTCGAGGAACATAGGGATACTAGTATAAACCTTAACATGATGGTCCATGAATTTTGATATAGAATAAGGAGCTAAGTGCTAATGGGTCTTACATGGGCTTTTCTAGTACCATGGTTATTAGTGGATTTTAGGTAGAATGTAATATAAATAGAAATGGGTTTAAATTAGGAATATTAGCATGGCTATGGGTAGGCCTTAGGGGGCATTGCCGAAAAAAAAAGAAAAAAAAAGTGCATGCACCAAGGATTGAACCTTGGACCTAGTGTAACACCATGCATGTACTAACCAATTCACCTAGCAAGGGTGTGCTAGTAGAGAATGAAGTGGATTTTGGTTAACGCTTAGGGAAGTGAAGAGTCATCAAGAGAAGAGGCACCATGACCCTTCACTTGCCCCCCTTCATGTAGTATAAAAGAGTGGTTGAGAGGGGAAGAGACATAGGAGTTACTCTTTTTCTTCTCTTCTCCCACCAAAGCCATTCCTCTCCTTCCTCTTTCTTCTTCTAGCTGAAACCCACAAGGGTTTCTTTTCCTTGGAAAAGCTTCACAAAGGACTCCATCTTGAAGATCCAAGGCTTTCTACAAGGCTACAAGGACTAAGGAGAAGTTTAGGGTCAAGAAGGTTTCTCTTTTATTTCTATTCAAGGATTATATCCAAGATAAGGAAAGGTAAGACCCCCTCACCTGTGGTATAATTGTTTCTCTGATGTCTATCAAGATTTAAACTTTTGTTTAAGATCTAAGTTGAGAAAATCATGAGGAAGGGCCTTTAGGGTTTCGGCCAAGGCTTGATATTGGGCTTAGGGATGATGTAAACTCTCTTTTGTGCACCTCAATGTTTTATTATGATAAGTAAGGTATAGATTATGATTTAGGGAAAGTTTGTGGCACCCTAAAGTCCTCTAGGGTTTCGGTCCCTATCAACATGTCATGGATAGGATGATATCTAACCCTTCAAGCATGTTTATTATGTTTTCCTATGATTTAATGGATCTTAATTGTGAATGATAGGAATTTTTCCATGTCCTTGTGACCCTCTAGGGTTTCGGCCAAGGTCCCAATGTAGGGCTAGGACTTAGGGTTAGCTCCAATTATGGGGCTTAATGGCTCCCTATGGCTTGTATGTAATGTATGGGTTTTCTTTTACGCATGAAACCTTTCAAATTGATTTAAATGATGGAGCCTCATCCTATGGAACTTTCGGCCAACTCCAAGTTTTAGGGTTTGGGTTGGGTTAAGGTCTCAAGAATACTTGTTTATAGGATTCTATGATGTATGTACATGTTTAAGCATGTTGTAAGAATTTTTATGTCACATAAAAACCCTAGCTTCATGTGTTATGTATCATGACTTGCATGTTTAGGTTATGTGCTATGTTTAATCATGAATGTTTTAAACCTTATCCCATGAACCTAGGTAGTATGTATCATGTCCATATGAATCCTACCCATGCATGCTTTATGATAGATACCATGATTAGGTATGCTATGTAATATGTATCATGTATGAAAAGATCTATGTATGTTTACCCTATGTACCATGATCATGCATGCCTTATGAATTAAGATGCTGATTATGTATGTATGCCATGTTTTATGAATGAAGATGATGAATGAAAATGATGTTCATGGCTCTAAGTCATAATGATGTAGGCATGACATATCTTATGAATGAAGATGATGAATGATGATGATGTTCATGCCTTTAAGGCATAATGATGTTAAGTATGAATGATGAAATGTTAAGTATGTTTATGTCATGCTAAGGGATGGGCACCTTAAGAACGCCTCGGTTCTGGACTACCGTAGCTGTCCACGGTTCTAGAACTACCGTAGCTGTTCCTATTCTTATGTCATGTTTCATGAAACAAGATTATGTTATGCTATGTATGTTCTATGAATGATGAAGCATGTAATGTATTTTATTTTTTTAAGAATGGGCTTGTACCGGACCGAAGTAAGGGTCCAAGGGATGGGCACCTTAAGAACGCCTCGGTTTTTGGAACTACCGTAGTTGTTCCTACCCTAGTAGGTCGAGGCTAGCTACCTCGTATTTACTTAGGGATGCGCGCTTATGATGTATGAATGTGGTACAAGCCGGGGACCCCCATGATGTTATGATTATGTTTAAGTATTTATGATTATGGTTTTCAAATTAAGCATCCTTATGATATATGCATTTGACTCATGCATCCATACATGTTATGCATTACGCCATGATAAGTATGTTTATGTTCATGTTAAGAATGATGTCATGATAAGTATGTTTATGTTTATGTTTATGTTCATGTTAAGAATGATGTCATGATAAGTATGTTTATGTTTATGTTTATGTTCATGTTAAGAATGATGTCATGATAAATATGTTTATGTTTATGTTCATGTTAAGAATGACGCCATGATAAGTATGTTTATGTTTATGTTCATGTTAAGAATGATGTCATGATAAGTATGTTTATGTTTATGTTCATGTTAAGAATGACGCCATGATAAGTATGTTTATGTATATGTTCATGTTAAGAATGATGTCATGATAAGTATGTTTATGTTTATGTTCATGTTCATGTTAAGAATGACGCCATGATAAGTATGTTTATGTTTATGTTCATGTTAAGAATGATGCCATGATAAGTATGTTTATGTTTATGTTTATGTTCATGTTAAGAATGATGTCATGATAAGTATGTTTATGTTTATGTTCATGTCAAGAATTATGCCATGATAAGTATGGTTTAAGCATTATGTTTATGTTTATGTGACGTATGGATTTTCGTAAGTAGGAAAGGGTCTTACTAAGCCTATGTGCTTATAGTCTTATTTTTCTTA
Organism: Boesenbergia rotunda; assembly: GCA_024364735.1. Taxonomy (NCBI): domain Eukaryota; kingdom Viridiplantae; phylum Streptophyta; class Magnoliopsida; order Zingiberales; family Zingiberaceae; genus Boesenbergia; species Boesenbergia rotunda. The sequence goes on from JAGFNQ010010112.1 coordinate 174,073, forward strand.
TACCGCAGATCAAGCAAGGGGTTACTAAGGGAAGCAGCAGGAGGGGCAAGGGCATGTGTGTGGCAGTGACATGGCAAAGGATTCCTTTATTTACACTTATCGCATGTCTTGTGTTTGAAATGCCTCCTTTGGTTCTATGCTATACTTATGATAGTTATGCCTAAGAAATACTTACTACCTATGATGCTTATGGATAAGTTACTTGCTACTTATGGTGCTTATGAATAAGTTATGGAATGTTTATATCATGATGTTATGTATGCTAGTAATATGTTAAATTACAATGTCACCATGTTCATGAATGATAATTTAGGCATATATGTATGATTCATGTAGTAAGTTTAAAGAAAAAAAATTATTCCGATGCATTAAGATATTCATAAGCCTATGTATGTTAGCGTAACGCCGCCTCTCGCCACACCATAAGGTGTGGGAAAAAGGCGGGCGTTACAGAGTTATTGGTTCTAGAGTATATAGATTGCCAACCATTGTACCCGAACAGATAATCTCTCTGTTTCTCTTAATAACAACTTTATTACTAAAAGCAACAGAATATCCATCCTTTATTAACTTAGAAATCGAAATCAAATTCTTTCTAAACGAGGGTACAAAAAGGCAAACTCTCAGAACTAATACATTATTTCTCTCAAAAGATAAATAGAAAACACCCACTGCAACTGCTGCCACCTTTGTATCATCGCCCAAGTAGACCACGATTTCTTCATCTGCTAGCCGTCGGGTTTCCTGGAACCCCTGCAGAGTATTGCAGACATGGTCAGTGGCTCCCTTATCTACACACTAGGTACTGGTAGATAGCACCGCTAACATGTTTCAACGACTAAGGCTGAAGAAATACCTTTGCTTTGACGACGGGGGCATCCCGCCTTCCAGTGCCCAGTTTGTTTGCATGTGAAGCACTTGCCTTTCGGCTTCTTCATGCCAGTCCGGGGTCCTTGTGATGCTACTGCCTTCTTGAACCCTCCTCGTTTCTTCTTCTTCCTGCCTTTTGGCTTAGAAGAAGAAACCCTTTGAGTCACTAAGGCCTGTGAGTTCAGACGAAAAAGGGCCTCTGCCGCCTGGAGTTCTCTTAGCAGTTCACCCAACGTATAATCCCTTTTGTTCATATTATAGTTGAGCCTGAACTGCTCAAAACTCCTTGGCAAAAACTGGAGTATAATATCGACCTGGGATTCCCCATCGATTTGTGCTCCTAGTACCTCAATCTCATTGACGTGAGCCATCATCTTTAGGACATGATCCCTTACGGGTGTCCCTTTGACCATAGTGGTCGACATCAGACTCTTCATCGCGGTTTGCGTAGCAGCTCGACCTTGGTGCCCGAAGAGATCTTTGAGGTTCAGCATCATGTCACTAGCATTGGGCATGGCCTGATGCTGATGTTGCAGCACATTCGACATAGATGCCAGAATGTAGCACCAAGCCATCTCATCTGCCTTTGCCACTTCTTGTAACGCTCCCTCAACTCTTCACCAGAGTCCTCTCTAGGCCTTTCCGGGCATTCCTTGAAGAGTACAAATTTGTACTCCTCAGCAGTGAGGACAATGTCAAGGTTCCTCTTCCAGTCTATGTAGTTTGGGCCAGTATGTTTATCGTCCTTAAGAATTTTTGCTAGTGGGGTAAAGGCCATTATGAAAAACCTGAGAATCACAACATACACTACTTTAGAAATCGAAAATAAATTGATTCCTCAAAATAATTAATTTTTGAAATCAACCAATACCCCTATACACCGAGAAATTCGCATGCCACGATGGTGTGGACGTATACGAATCTCTACATTTGTAAGAGGAGGTTTTACCCATCGATCTTACTATCTTGTCAACCTAACATTTTGACAAGTAAGATTAATAGTTGCTCTCCTTCGGCTATGCAAAATAATAGCAGTGACTCTGATGGGGAGGATACTATTGTTTGCACCTAAGTGTGCACCATTACACGACACTAAGAAAGTTATTTCCGATTATGTGCCTTCCGATGGGGAAGTACACACGCTCTTTAATAATTTTCTATAGTCTTTTTCGACCCAGTGATCTGCAGAACAAGTTCATCCGATGGGGAGGAAGGCACTCAGAGCCAATGCACAGACATTTTCACATCACTTGTCGAATTGTAATGGAAGCCGCGGGACCCTTAGGGTCCCTCTCCCACTTAGTAATTTATCTCGAGAAATTTTCTAGTACTACCACACAACCAAGCACATAACCAATAACATGAAAATAAAATAATGAAAATCCTAGATTTTCCAACTTTCATGGCCCTTGGTCTCTTATGCGCCTCCAGTAGTGTCGTCACTACGTCCGCTCCTCCCTTCCTTCTGCACATGCTACCTTGAGGGATCTCCGAGCCGAAATGAATAGCATATTATTTACATCATTGATCCTATACTCCCCGAAGGAGTGTACATGAAATCTAGATAAACTGTAAATAAAAAACTCGGCTAAACATGTGCCGTATTTAATTGCAAAAATTAAATACCTAGCCTCGTCAACCCTAAGGATTAATTAATTACAAAAATTTGCAAATCAATCACACAACACATATTTGGCCATGAAGTTGGAATCTCGTTCCTACAACACAAAGTTAGCCGACGCACATCCACACATCATCCAGCAAAAAAAATGTATGAAAAATACAAAAATTAACCAATCCTAAATACACAAAGTCGGAAACCTGAGCTCTGATACCCATTGTTGGCTTGGCGGGTTTCCTTTGCGAATACCTGGTCGATCCGAGAAACCTTCCCATGTCTACGGATTAAAATTTAATCCGAATGAAAACTCGCCTCCCATCGACCATCTCGTGTCGTATCGAACGATCCAAATTACAACTTAGCCAATTACCAAAATCGGCCTTGTAATTTGCTCGACCGTTTGACTGCGGAAAAGGCGACGAGTTGATCACCGGCTTTTGTGCTTATGGTCGGGGTCCAATTAGTTAATTAACAACTATGATACAAAATCAAATTAACAAACTAACACACATGAAATGACGAGGTTAGTAATCATAGCACAAAATTGACATAAGGTTAATCAAAGGAGCATGGAAAGGGTTATACCTCTCCGATCACCTCGCGGTCTTCTACCTTATGTCCCTCCCTTGGCGGCCGTCGTGTGGGAAATGATCTACCATGATCTGAGATCACCAAGACCTCCAAAAGTGTTCTTCTTCCCACCTTGGCTGAAACAAGAAAATCGTAGCCTAGGGTTTTCAAAGCCGTCGGCCTCTTCTTCCACTTCCCTTGCGCCGTCGACCACCGGAGCTGCTCCAAGGCCTCCATACCGACAGCAGACCTAGAGAGGAAGGAGAAGGAGAGAATTCTCCTTCTTCCTCACCCAAAACCGCCCGCAATCCTCTTCTCTCTCAGCCTTGTGCCGCTGCCGCAAGCTGGGGTTGCAGCGCCTTCTCCCAGCCGCCGGCCACCTCTCCACCCACGGTGAGGACCACAAAAGGTAGAGGACTCCTCTACCTTGTCTCTGTGATCCCCAGCCGATGTATCAAGGAGAGGGAAAGAAGAACCGAGGAGCCAAACTCCTCTTCTTCTTGTTGCGCCGGTCGAACCCTAGGAGAGAAGGAAGAGAGAGAGATGAGGAGAGAGGTTTAGGGTGTTAACTCTTTGATTAATCCCCCTTGGTTTCTTGATCTCATAGGGTATATATAGGGCTAAGGCAGGGACCAAGAGGAGGAGTTGGATCTTGGCGCACTAATGGATCTAAACCCGATCCATTAATTAAGATCCATTCCACTAAAGGATCTTATTTAACTTCCTCACCAACCCCCATATTTTCTTATGGGCTCCATATATTACGAGTCATCCATCCCCCCGTGTTTAAGATCTGGAAGGCCCATTAATTAATTTAAATTACTGACAATTCAAATTAATTAACTTCTGGATCCTTGATTAGTACCACTCAACCTTATCATCGCGCCGGATCAAATCCACCTGCAGGGTTTAGCGCGATGAATCTTTTGAGCTCATCAAGGGGGCATCATCATCCCGACTAACCAGGACACGGATTCCATCAATAATCAATGGTACATCATATTATTAATCTTATCTCCCAACTTATCGGGGCTATCGATCTAACAGAATAGATCTCGCCCATTGGTAAATTAAAGAAATAATAATTAATAATATATGCCGTTATTATTTCGGGATTAAGGGATCATACTCCATAATATAAACTGAGGTCCTATCCAATTATCGAGTCAATACGAATTGGATAACCTTGGATTTTGGTCTTGCTCAATGTACTCAAAGCACACTAGTGTAATTCTTTGGTCAAGACCAACCACACCTAATTACACTACAACCATTCCGATGGGTTGTCCAATTCCATCTCGGTTGTGAGCCTCTACTTATACTAGGCAGGGAACTGATAACATGATCTCCGTGTGTCACCACACACCATGTTATCTACAATGCGTAGTATTGGACTTTATGCATGTACTAATGTAAACAGCACCTAGTGTAGTTGTGATTCTCTTTTCATAAAGATGTTCATATAAAGAAACTCATGTCTTTCAGTATACACATCTTACAACTACAACCATCCTGATGGTTTGTCCAACTTCATCTCGGTTGTGAGTCACTTTCTTATACTTCGGCAAGGAACCTGATAACATAATCTTCTGTGCGACACCACGCACCATGTTATCTACAATGCCAAGCATCAGACAGTTTGTGTACATACTAATGTAAACATGCACTGTGTGATTTTCTGATTCTCTTTAAAATGCAGATGTATCCTAACCAAAAGGCAAGGCTTTTGGTATACATCCTAACAATGTTGCCAAGGCATCACCTTAGACTTACACCGCTAATGCATATACCAATGCAATGCAAATATGTATGGATCCTATCACAAGGCATCCCCCACACCTAAACTCCCCAAGAGTTAGGATTTTTTACCAGACAGGCTTTTTAAGAACCTCTCCAAGGCTCCCCCTACATTGGACTTACAAAGACTTATTAAGAACCTATCACAAAGTTCCCCCTTTGCCAATAAATGAGTAATAATTCTCCCCCCTTCACATAGTATTTCTTGCAAAGGCATGTTTGGTTTCCATTTAAACTTAACACTTCTCTCCCTTTATCACACATCAAAATGGGTCCAACAATATCTCAATTATTGGATCCTTTAACCTCTAATGACTATAAACGTTGTGTATTAACCCTCCATAAGATTATACACATATTTACACTCATTTGGACACTTTTCGATTTGCTAAAAATAAATTCAGCCTGTATCAGTCGACTGGGACAGTTACCAGTCGACTAACCTAGTCAAAAAACTAACCTTAGAGAATTATCAGTCGACTTCCCTCTGCACCAGTCTACTGATACTCTGATATCAGCCTATTTCAGCATTTTTGACCCGAAGCCGCAAGTTCCAAAAGCAAGGAGCACATTGTGTGCTTCAAGTGCAATAAAAGGGGGTGCTATAGAAGCTAATGTCCAAGGAAGAATTCTAAGGACAAGAAGGATAACATCATTGTAGGGGAGCCAAGGCAAACCTTAAGGTAACTCCAAAACTCAACTCAATTTTTTAAAAATCTAATTTGAGTTGTAGGAAGAAGAAGGAGAACAAGGACATTCAATGTTTCATATGTGGTGAGTGGGGCTACTACCACACCAAATGCTCAAGGAAGGGAGAATTCAAGAAGTTGTAGCATTTGAGGAAATGGGAGAAGAAGGAGAGAATAAAGAGCTCATGTCAAGAGAGAGCTTCAAGGGTAAGAGATGTATACCCTAACTCAATGTGTAATTCTAATTCAAATTCAAACTCTACAATGCATGCTAGAAATAATTTGCATCATGTACACATGAATAATTTTGTATTTAAGTATCATGATAGAAATAGGATTAATAAGGTATATCATAACCCTAGAAAATTCATTCATTATAAACCTAGAACTATGAGACATAAAGATCAAGGCAATAATCCCAAGAAAGGGAAATACATGCCTAGAATGGTAGGTATATGAATATCCAATATGGACATATTGATTCTAGGGATAGAACACTAGAAAGACAAAATCAAGTTTTAAGGGCAAAGCTTGATAAATTGGAGAAACCCCTAGATAGATTCACTATTGGATCTAAAGGGTTAAGTATAGTTTGGGATACCAGTCTAGGTCCTCAAATGCTAAGAAAAAGTCATATGCAAGAGTGTCGTATGACTGTAGCAAGAAAAGTCCAAAAATGGTAAGGGAATGTCATTTAAGGGCAAGAAGAAATTAACCAAGGACAAGGTGTCCAAGGTTAAGAAAGTAAAATTTATAGGCCAAGTGTCACAAGAGGTGGGCCATTGTGGCCTAGCAATTGTTGAGGAGTCACCTAGGGAGGTGGCTAAGGAGAACATGGTCAATGGATCTCAGAAGAACATCTCTTGGTAGTCTAGATGGACCATGAAATGTGCCAAAGGATTTGGAGATGGATTTGAGTCTCAACCTTAGGGATTTGACACATGTGGTTTGAGTTTCATGTATGAAAATATGGCATTGGGGTCATATTACATAAAAATTAGTTTTTGATGTATAGATGACATATAAACCAATATTAGGGATGCATAGGACTTTAGGTCAAGGTTCAATTGAACCATTTAGCTAGTTTTGGATTTTGTGTCAATCTTGGGATCCGACATATGTACATTTTTAAATATTTTTTTTTCAAGTAGACATGGGCACCATTAATCTCTCCACAAAATTTGAGAATTTTTGGAGAATTATAGAATTATTGTCATATTTTTTAAATTAGATTCAGAAATGTTGAAATGTCAATTTTAGAGTGCCAGTCGACTAGTGCAGAAGGATTTGGCACATGTGGTTTGAGTTTAATGTATGAAACTATGATATTAGGGTCATATTTATGAAAATTAGTTTTAGATGGCACATGTGGTTTGACCTTAGGGATTTGGCACATGTGGTTTGAGTTTCATGTATGAAAATATAACATTGGGGTCATATTATATGAAAATTAGTTTTTTATGTACAGATGATATATAAAGCAATGTTAGTATGCATTGTGATTTGGTATGGGTAGATACATCAAAAGGAAGTCAAAGCTAGGACTTTAGGTCAATGTTCAATTGAACCATTTAGTTAATTTTAGATTTTGTGTCAATTTTGGGATCCGAGATATGTACGTTTTTGAATATATTTTTTCCCAAGTAGACACGGGTACCACAAATCTCTCCACAAAATTTGAGAATTTTTGAAGAATTATGAAATTATTGCCGTATTTTTGAAATTGGATTCAGAAATGTTGAAATGTCAATTTTAGAGTGTCAGTCGACTGGTGTAGAGGAGCAGTCGACTGGTAATAGTGTTTTCTAGAGTGAGAAAACTTCTATGAGGTTTCTCGATAGGGATCAGCCGACCGATAACTGTCTCAGTCGACTGATACATGCTGAAACTATTTTTAGCAAATTCAAAAAGTGTCCTAATGATGAAAAATATGTGTACAATCTTATAGGAGTTGATCCATAATGTTTATTGTCATTAGAGGGTAAAGAATCTAATAATTAGGATATTGTTGGAGTTCTTTTTGATGTATGACAAAGGGGGAGCATTAAGATTTAATTGGGAAAATCTTATGTACCTTTGTAAGTAATCCTAGCTCAAGGGAGAACTTAGGTGAAGGGGGAGCTTTGTTTCTCATTTATTGGCAAAAGAAAAGCCTTGTGATAGGTTCTTAAATAAAGCCCTTGGTAAGTCCAAATGTAGGGGGAACCTTAAATAGGTTTTTAAAAGCCCTTGGTAAAAAATCATAACTCAATGGGGATTGTAGGTATAGGGGAAGCCTTGTGATAGATTTCATGCATGTTTGCATTTACATTGCATGTTGGCATATGCATTGGCAGTGTAAGTCTAAGGTGTAGCCTTAGCAACGTAAGTCCAAATGTTTATTAGCATGTTTATTTGCTATTTATTTTCTCTAACTTAAACGTATTATCAAACATCGAAAAATGGGAGATTGTTGAGGCAATCCCGATTGTCCGAAGTAACCATGTGTTTTGATGTTTGAGCAAAGGGTTTAAGTTAGGTTCACCTTTGTATTTGATATGTGTATTTAAGTATGCTAGTTCTACAAGATACACATAGACTCGGCTTAATGACTTCGAGTCTGATGAAGGATGGAGCATCTGAGGGACTGTGGATAAGGCAACAACTATGAGCCGAGGGAAGCGGACTACAAGGCATACACGAAGGATGACATGAGAACGAATCACGGGCTTCTATGCATTCGAGGGACAAGAGCCAAAGCGAAGAAGGCCTGAAGACAACAGGTCAATGTTATTGGGGCAATCGGCCCAAGCATGATCTGGAGGATCATGGGGTTTGATGTGTGTGTCAATATGGTTAAGTTAGGGTTTGTTGTTGGTCTAATATGTGTATGTGAGTGTGCAGGTTTGCCGATACACATAGACTTGGTTGGATGTCTTCAGGTGAAGGGTGGCATGGAGGTAAGCCATGGGCTTACGTGCGCATCCGAGGGACCATGGACGAAGCAGGTACGATGAGATGAGGGAAGCGGACTTCGAGGCATACGTGAAGGATGGCATGGAGGCAAGCCGCAGGGTTGTGTGCATATCCGAGGGTCGAGGGCCAAAGTCGAAGAGGGCTTAAAGGCGACAGATTGAGGCTGCTGGAGCAGAGACGATGAGACAAGGGATGGGGACTTCAAGGCATGCATGAAGGGTGGCATGGAGGCAAGCCGAGGGCTTGCGTGCGCATCCGAGGGACAAGAGCTGAAGATGAAGAGGGCATGAAGGCAACAGATCAAGACAGCTGATTGAAGAGTCAACTAGGTCGTGAGGGTCCGAGTGTGAGTGTTTGTACTTGGGAACTAAGCCGGGAGGATTCGAGTGCGGAGATAAATGTACTCGGGAAGGGTAACCCTAGGCTTAGGGAAGGACCAGTCGACTGCCCCTGGGGCAGTCTATTGAGGCAATCTAGCAAGCGTCAACGATCTAACCACTAAACCCATTTCAAGTTCTTTTAAATCTAACATGGGTTGTAGGAATGGAAAAGACCACCCTAGAGAGATTCACTATTGGATCTAAGGGTTTAGATATGATGTTGGGTGGCCTAAAACCCAACAATGGTAGATCGGGGTTGAGATACTGATCTAAGATCTCCAATGCTAAGGGAAAGAAATATGCTAGGGTAGCATATGATTATGGCAAAAAGGAGAAGTCCAAAAATGGCAAGGGGTGCCATTTAAAGGGAAAAAGAAGGACTTAACCAAGGACAAGGTGTCTAAGGTTAAGAAGGTAATGTTTGTAGGCCAAGAGTCACCGGGAGAACACCGGTGTGGTCTAGTATTTGTTGAGTCACCAAGGGAGGTAGCTAAGGCTAAGAGCTCAAGGGGGAGCTCTAGAAGCCTTTGGGATATATGGTGAATGGATCTTGGGAGAGTTGCTCCTAGAGGTCTAGATGGACCATGGGATGTGCCAAAAGAGTTGGAGACGGACTTGAGTATCAAGTCTTGGGTTTTGGCACATGGATTTTGTGTTTCATGCATGGAAATATGACATTGGGATCATATAACATGAGAATTGGTTTTTGATGTGAAAATTCCATATAAATCAATGCTAGGGGTGCATTGTGGGTTGGTATGGGCAGAGACATCAAGGGGAAACCAAAACTAGGACTTTTGGTCAAGGTTTGAGTGAACCTTTTAGCTAGTTTTGGGTTTTGTGTAAAACTTGAGAATGGTGATAGATACATTTTTGGGTGTATTTTTCCCAAGTAGGTATAGGTACCACAAACTTCTCCACAAAATTTGGAAATATTTGGAGATTTGTGAAATTTCTGGCGCATTTCTGAATTTGGCCAGAAAAGCTAAAATTCTGATTTTCAGAGTATCAGTCGACTGGTCTGGGCTGGATTTGGTATCCAGCAGCTGATTGGTGTCCAAATAATGTAAAACAAGTGTATGGGTGGCTAGTACACTATGTTTAGGATCATTAGGGATTAAAAGATCCAATAATTGAGATATTATTGGAGTCTTTTTGATGTTAGGCAAAGGGGGAGAAGTGTTGGGTTTAATTTGGGAAACCAAACACGCCTTTGCGGGAAACCCTAGGTCTAGGGGGAGCCTAGGTGAAGGGGGAGCATGGTTGCTCCATTCTTGGCGTTAGGGGAACCTTGGAGAGGTTCTTAAAAAGCCTTTGTAAGTCCAATGTAGGGGGAGCCTTGGGATAGGTTTTAAAAAACCCGTTTTGGTGAAAATTCCTAACTTGGGAAAGTTAGGTATATGGGATGCCTAGGGATAGGATCCATGATTGTTTGCATTGCGTATACATTGGTGGTGTAAGTCCAAGATGGAGTCTTGGCAACATAAGTCCAAATGGTTGTTTAGCATTGTTATTGATATTTATTATTGCTAATTGTTTTCCCTAACTTAAATGGATTATCAAACATCAAAAAGGAGGAGATTGTTGAGACAATCTATGGTCCAGAGTGACCATGTGTTTTGATGTTTGGGCAAAGGGTTTAAGTTAGATTTTTCCTTGTGTTCTAATATGTGTATGTGAGTGTGCAGGATGTGTAGGTTACACATATTGATTTAGCTGGACAGCTTCGGTATGGTGAAGGGTGGCATGGAGACAAGCTGGAGGCTTGTGTGCGCCCGAGGGACCATGGATAGCAGGGACGATGAGCTGAGGGGTGCGGATTTCGAGGCATGCGTGAAGGATGGCATGGAGGCAAACTAGAGGCTTGTGTGCATCTGAGGGATGGGTGCCAAAGATGAAGAGGGCGCGAAGGCAATAGTCGAGGCTGCTGGTGAGGAGTCAGCTGAGTCGTGAGAGTACGAGTGCTGAGTGATTATACTCGGGAAATCCTAGAGTTCGAGTGTTGAGAGAAGTGGACTTGGGAAGGAAATTCTTAGGTGTGTGAGTGGACCAGTCGACTGCCCTTAGGGCAGTCGACTGATAAAGGTCACAGAAACTCACAGAGAGTTTTCGACCCTGGACCAGTCGACTGCCTTAGGAGCAGTCGACTGACCTAGGAGCAGTCGACTGGTAAAGTCAAAAACTAGCCGTTACAGCTAGCCGTTGGCTTGCTGTTTGGTTGGGACAAGTCGACTGCCCTGGGAGCAGTCGACTGGTGGCGAGGGTTACATCTTAGAGTTCTATTTAAGAGAACTCGGTTTGAGCTGAGAACAATTGACGAAACAAGCTTGGTTAAGGCTTGTTAGTAGTCTTGAGAGCTCAGAGGTGTACTTGGGATTATGGCGAGGTTTCTCGACCCACAAGGAGCTACATGAGCTAGCCGGAGGGCATCCGGGGAGTGATCCGCCGAAGGATCGAGGGATCGTCCACCTCACGGACTGTCGTGGAGTAGGAGTCTTCATCTCCGAACCACATAAATAGGTTTGTTAGCATTGTTTAGTTTTATTTTAGTATATTCCGCTTGCGCAACTAACTGTAACGATCCAGCTCGTCGACCCGACCCCTCGGCCCCTTGGGCGGCCAAATTCCATTTTTGGCGGCCCAACAACCTGGCCCCTTTGGTCGTCGACCGTCGACCGTCGTTAGTCACAAGAACTTCCCACCCATGGCCAGTGGATTTTTGCCTTCCCCAGGATTCGAACTATAGACCTCCAGGCTAAGTACTAGAGTTTATGAATCCTGGTAGCCAAGTGAGCCAAAATACAAATTAACCCTACAAAATCAGGTTAGGGTCGATACATGCTCAGATATGATTCAGTGTTTGAAACTAACACTTAATCCAAATTAAAACGAAGGGATCCCAAAATCAACAATTCGATCTGAACACTAACAAACCCATCTTACCTGAGATGACACGCGATCAATTCAGCTCCTAAATTACAGCTTCATCAGAAAATTAAGTCCCTAATGGAACCCTAGCTCCACCAACAGAACATACATCCCACAGAGCTAAACAACCAAAGTAAAACACAGTGAGGCTGATCCAAAACTAAAAACAGAAGCCCCCTGATTTACAGCCCATTCTTACCTAAAGAAAGTAGATTAGCATCCAAATTAACACTGACATAGCTTGACTCTTACCTTGGTTAATCACCAACTAGCACGTCCCTGCTCGAATTTGGCAACACCACACGAGAGGAAAAAGATCAGATAGTATCAAGTCCCATAACCCAACAATCTCAACCCAAAATGCCAGATCAAGTTCTACAACTGATCTAAATAGAACCAGTCAATAGATCTACCATAATCCAAAGTTTAACTTACCTAGATCCGTTGCCGGCGATCACGAGATGGGGAATATGTTGATCAATGGCGTGGCTAGGTAGTGGCACCTGTAATCAATGATCAGACGATACAGTCAAAGGATAAAGAAGAAGGGAGGGACGACGTTTCACAGTGGGATAGCGAAGAGGAGAGAGCAGTCGCCGGGTTTCCTCTTGGTGGTGGCCGACTGAAGCGGAGTCGGCGCTTGGCTGCGGCTAGGGCACGCGAAGGAAGAGGGAGGCGTCTGGTGTGGTTGCGGCTAGGGTACGAGAGGAGGAAGAAGGGAAGGAGTCGGATCAGTGCGTCTGCGGCTAGGGTTCGCGAGGGGAAGAAAAGAAGGGGTCAGCCGAGAGTTTTAATACAAAAAGGGGGGTCTTTTTGAAGAAAGGCCCCTCACATTCCACAATTTCACATTAAACCCTTAGGGTTAATGTTTTAACCATTTAACCCTCTCTTTTATTACAACCTTCCTCAAAAATTTTTAGGGCTAAATTATTTACACTCTCGATAACCCTAATTTTTCTTTTGCCGTATTTAACATTCTCCCCCTCTAATAAAAATTTGGACCCCAAATTTCATTAATTACCCACAGCAGATACTAACAACATATAGATAGTATAATGCTGAACGAAATCTAACCATACATACCTCCGGTAAATAAGTGGGGATAACGAGCTCTGATCGTATCCTCGAGCTCCCAAGTCGCCTCCTCATCAGAGTGATGCTGTCATCCGACCCTAACCAGTCGGATGGCCTTGTTCCGCAACTGACGCTCTCTGTAGACCAAAATCCTTGTCGGAACCTCCTCATACGTCGTATCATGCTGAAGGGAAACAGATACGTCTGACAGCACATGTGTAGGGTCTGGTACATACCTCCTCAGCATCGATACATGGAATACATCATGCACTCCAGTCAGGGAAGGTGGTAGCACCAGACGGTAAGCTACTGCTCCAATCCTCTCCAAAATCTGGAAAGGGCCAATATATTGTGGAGCAAGCTTACTGATAAGTACCATTTTGTTGACTATTTTAATTGCTAAAATCCATGTTTGACCTATGATTTTATTGTTTAATTATGATTTTACCCTAGGTTTTAGAACTTATCTTTATTTTGGACTTAATTGCAAAATTGCATATATTTGGATTATTTTGCCACTAAATTTTTGATATATTTTTTGTAGGCATGAAAGGGTCCTGGACCTAGGGCATATTGGGTCAAACTTGAGTCGGAAGTGAACCGGATCGAATTGTCAAGCTTACGATTAATCCAAGCCGTCCGATTCAAGAGCGGCTAGATCTGAGCCATCCGGGACAATCTGAAGCAATCCGATCTAGGGTTAGGGTTGATTAAGCACTATGATCAAGATCTGAAGGTTTCATCCCAATCAGAGCTCAATCAACCGTTGGATCAAGCTCGGAAGGCTCTAGATCGTCCATTCACAGATTAGGTTGATCTGGGTCATCCGTTGCAAATCTGGAGGATCCGAGCTACCACGAGGCAGATCCTGACCCCAGATCACCATCATCAATGTTTGGCTAAAATCAGAGCAAGATCAGTCGTTGGATTTTCTCAATTAAATCTGAGCCGTCCATTGGTTCCTATTTAATCAGAAACGCTGCCCAGTTCTTCCTTGTCGCGTCTCCGCCGCAGTGTTCTTCTTCTTCAGCTAGTTTCTTCGTTCTTCAGCAATTTCTTCATCTAAGGGGCGCGACCCCTCAATTTCTCCATTTGATCATCATCTGAATCCTTGGAAGACTGTTTTGATCAAGATTTCAGCTCAAATTTCATCCGGACAGAGGTGTTTGAGGGTTTCGGCATCATCTGTGGTCCGAGCGTTGGAATCTCAGCACAACCCACTTCCGACGACTGATAAGTGTCATTTTGATGATCATTTTATATACTTAAATCCGTATTTGACCCATATTTTACTTGTATAATTGTGGATTTACTTAGGTTCTAGGATTTATACTCTTTTTGGACTTAATTACAAATTTTGATATTTTCGAGTTGTTTTGTCACTAAATTTTTGATCTACTCTTGTAGGCTTGAAGGGATCATGGACCTAGGTCAGGTTGGGTCAAATGTTGAGTCAAAAGTGGACTAGATCAAGTGATCAAGCGTCGACTCATTTGGACCGTCCGATGCAAGAACGGTTAGATCTAGACCATCTGAGAACTTTTGATCAATCCGAGCTGGGGTTAAGGCTAATCGAGCGATCGGATCAAGATCTGAAGGTTTCAGCCCAATCAGAGATCATCTAGCCGTTGGATCATGATCAGAGTGATCTAGACCATCCATACAAAGATCAAGGTGATCTGAACCATCCGTTAGAGATCTGGCAGATCCGAGCTACCACGAGGATGATCCTGACCTCTGATCGAGATCTGAAAATTTTGATTCAAATCGGACAAAGATCCACCGTTGGATGAAGCTGGATTAATCTCAGCCGTCCAATGCTTTAACTACTTAAACCAACATCCCCTGTTCAGATCGGGGTCGCGTCTTCATAGCTGTTCCTCGTTCTTCTTCATTTCTTCTTTAATTCTTTGGCGATTTTCTTCAGTCAAGGCGTGGCCAACTCGATCACTACCATTGGAGCAAGATTTGGATCTGTGGAAGAAGGTTTCAGTGGCGATTTAGCTCGAGATTGTGCCGGATGCAGAGCTGTGCGAGGGTTTCGGCAGATCTGTGACTTGAGCTTTTGGATCTGATCGCGTGCCATTTCCATCCATTTGAGTCATCTGTAGGGGTCCTAGGATGAGCTCAGATGATTCCCAAATCATCTTCGCAACCGTTCACATTGAGATCTAAGAGTTTGAATTTGAATTCTCCAGCTGATGCAATCTGTGAGCAGATCTGAATTGGAGCCTATTTTCCACTGATTTGCGAGTGGAAGGGGTTCTTGGCTTGCCCTTGCGTGACGAACAAGGTGGTCTTGATACATCGGAAGGATCGAGATTAGTTTTTAATGAAATTTCTTCTTGTTTGTAGCTGTAATTTCAATTCTGTTCTTAATCCTATTTCTGCACTTGTATCAGCTGTGTTACTTTCAGTTTCTGAATTGCTTTTCCTTAATTAGGTCTTAATACTGCAAGACAATCAGATAGGGAGTTTGTTTAGTTAACAATAGTTGCAATTTCAGTTCAATTCTAGATTTAATCTGTGTGTATCAGTTTGATCAATTGTGTATCAGTTCTGTTCTGCAATTTAGTTCTTGTTTTAGTTTTTTTTAGTTTGTGTCGAGCAAGCTCTAGTTCTTTTACTTCTGAATTCATATTGCAGTAGTTTTATCTCCTTAGCAATTGATATCAAGATCTGCATTTGGTTTCAGTTGTTGCTCATCAGCTTTAATTTCTGCTAATCAGTTGCTTCAATTTCAATGTCTATGTTGTATTGTTTCAGTTCATATGAGCTGAGATTTGCATCTTATATACATTAGTTCAATTCAATCAATTCTGCTCTATTGTATTGAATTAGTTGCTTGCCTTCATTTCTTCATTTCCCTTGTCAGAATCTGAATTCCTGATTGCATTACTGAATTTCCGAAACTGTTTACTAAATTCCTGCATTGTTACTTCTGCATGGAGTTTACTGAATTGATCAAACTCTTGATCTGAAATTCTTCATTCATTCTTGTAAGGGTTCTTCTCTGTTAACTTGCTTTTCAATCTTCCTTGATCAGTTTCATTTCAGCTGTCAATTTCCATTTTTGGCACATAAGTTCCTTATTTGCTTTGTATCAAATTTGCTTCTATTTTGCACATTGTATCAAAAGAGGTTTAGGAACCGATTGATATCAAGTTAGATGTTGTTTTAATTGTGCTTTGTTGCTATCAGTAGGTTGGCATTCGGATTGTTATCGAATTTTATCATCCATGTGTGCATTTGTTGTTCTTAAAGTTCATGGTTAAGATTTGTTTCAAGTTAGGTTGTTTCCAAGAATTTCCATTACTGATTTCATTCCTTAGCTGATCATTTAGTTGCATTTGAAATTAGGTTTGTTTTTCTTTTCAGATTCAATCAAGTCGCATTTACTCATTAAGTTTCCATTAGTTGAGGCCTTAATTGCAAATTCTTTGTTTAGTTAATTTAGTTAAATTCTCTTCCTTTTCATTGCATTTTCTTGTCTATTCGAAACCAAAACCTAATTTTCATTTGAAACCCAAAAACATTACGACACATAAACTCGAGCACGAGTCGAACAACTTGAACTAGCCCTTGGAAAAATACGACCTGTGGCCCCTTTACTACGCTTTTCTTCTTTGATTGCAAAAAGGGTTTCCAGCATTTTATAAATATTCTAAATTCTGACGGATCCACACATTTCGTGACAACTTTAATTAGCTAAATCGGGTCCATCAATGACCTGAGCCACTTGTAGGGGTTCTCAGGTGAGCTCAGGTCTTCACCAAATCTTCATCGCAGCTCAACAAACTGAGATCGAGCGTTTGGATTGGAATTCTCCCAGCTGAAGTAGTTTGAGCAAAATTGATGGATTGAAGCTGTTTCCACTGATTTGCTGAGCCTAGGGGTTCGAAGCCAGCTCTTACTTGACGACCAAGAAGATTTTGAGCTTAGGGAGGATTGAGGCTTAGTTTTTCTTAGTTAATTTTCCTGTTTTTGCAGTAATTTCAATTTCTGTCGCAACTCTGTGTCTGAATTTTCTGTATCAACTGCTAGTTTCGTTTCTGGTTAGTTACAGTTTAAATTAGGTTTCATTCGGCAAGGTAATTAATTAGAAAGCTTGTTTAGTGCGCATTTGCTGTTAATTCTAGTTGTTTTCAGTTCCTTTACTTGCGTATCAGATTTGCTAGCTTCGTATCAGAGTTTTCTTTCTGCACTTTAACTCTGCGCATTAGTCCTTTAATTTCTTCGTTCTCATATCAGCTAGTTTAGCTTGTTTCTGAATTGTTTCTTACATTAGATTGGTAAATTCGACCTCAGCTTGCTTGTGAGTTCTTGAGCTTAGTTGTTCCCTGAATTTAGTTTTCAGTTCTGCACACCAATCAATTCTGCATTCAGTTTTTCATTCAGTTTTGTTTAAATTCGTCAGCTTCCATTCGACAATTCTGAGTTCATCACTTCTGAATTCTCTCAGTCCATTGCATATTACTCACTTCAAGCCTTACATTCCCAGCTAAATTGCTGGAATCGGTTTTGGCACAAAGTGTCAGTTTTGGTACAAAGGGTACCCCTTGCGTGCCAAGCTAAATTGGCATAGCTTGCATCCGAAACCCATCTGTCTTTTGGTGTATGAATGAGTTTGAAATCGATAAGTATTAATTTCAGCATTTCTGAATTTTATATGCATTTGTTTGCTGTCCAAGTTTGTAGTTAGTTCGTGTGAGTTGATTGTAGTGCAATTTCTGAATTTATGCATTTGGATCAATTTCTGCACTTAATGTATTTCTGAAATAGCATCAGTTTTTGCGTGTCAGCACTTGATTTCAGTCCCGGCATCCCAGTATCAGGCCAGTCTGGTTTTTCTTCTAATTCTATTCTTGTAGCTGGTTTCATTTACAAAGAATTCAGCCTCATTTCTGAATTTGGAATCAGCTGGTTGCATCGATTTCCATTTCTGCGATCCCTTTTTTATTTCTGCAGGTCAATACCTTTCAGAAATTTTCAGTTTGTAGTTGCTCGAGTTGCATCAGTGATGCTCGGCATTGGAATTAAACTGCATCTAGAGTTAGCTGTTTTGGCTGATTTTTGCATCCAATTTGCTGCAATTCATTTCTGCATCAAGAAAGTTCCTGAATTGATCAGTCCCTTCTTCATTTCTGCATTGTATTCCTGAATCGATCAGTTTCCTCAATTTGGAATAAAGTTTGTAAATGGCTTTCACTTTGTATCAAGTCAAATCTTGGCACGGTTTTTGTATCAATTTGGGTTTAGATTGCTTGCAATTGTCCATGTCTTGCATTTGATTTTGTTGTTTCATTGCTTGGCCTTTGTTTGTCCTGATTAAGTGCTTTAATGGATTAAGTTTTCCATTGATTGAGCTATCAATTGCATTCACTTTGGTAGTTCATGAGTTTAGCTTTCTTTATTCTTATTGTGTTTTCCATTTCTATTTGAAACCAAATCCAATTCACATTCGAAACCCAAATTCACAAACGACACATAAACACGAGCTCGAATCAAACAAACTCTCAACTAGTCCCCAAGAAAAATACGACCTGTGGCCCCTTTACTACGTTTTCATATTTTGATTGCAAAAAGGGTTTCCAGCACATTTATAAATTCTAAATTTGAGACCCACATTCGTGACAGTCTATTTTGGGTCTATCACTTACCTCGAAGGTCGAATCTCTTCACCCCTTCGTGGGTGAAACACGTAGAAACACATGGTCGCCAATGGAGAACTCCAGAGGTCTCCGTCTCCGATCCGCATAACACTTTTGACGATCCTGCGCCTCGGACATCCGTCGTCTGATAGTACGGACCAACTCTGCTTCGTGCTGTGCTCTTTGAGGTACTAGCAACTAGGACTCGCCAACCTCTTCCCAGAGGGTGGCTGTCCGATATGCCCTACCGTACAACACCTCATATGGTGTCATCTGTATAGCAACATGATAGCTGTTGTTATAGGCAAACTCCACTAGATGTAAATGATCCTCCCAGCTACCTCCGAAATCCACAGCACAAACTCTCAGTAGGTCCTTTAAGGTCTGAATAGTCCGCTCTGACTGCCCGTCGGTCTGCGGATGAAAAGTTGTACTGAACCGTAACTCGGTGCCATAGCCCGCTGCAGACTCTGCCAAAAACGTGATGTGAAGCACGGGTCTCGGTCTGATATAATACTCATCGGAATACCATGTAATCGAACAATCTCCCTATAGTATAACTCTGCTAGTCTGTCCAGGGAGTATGTCCTCCGTATGGCCAAGAAGTGTGCGGATTTGGTTAATCGATCAACGATCACCCAAATCGTATCATGTCCTCATTGAGTCCTCGGTAATCCTACAACGAAGTCCATGGTAATATGTTCCCATTTCCACTCGGGAATGGGAATCCTCTGGAGTAGTCCAGCAGGTCTCTGGTGCTCAGCCTTAACCTGCTGACAAACTAGACATCTAGCTACAAAATCCACGATATCTTTCTTTATGTCGTTCCACCAATAGGAACGCCTCAGATCTCGGTACATGCGGGTCCCGCCCGGGTGGATAGCAAATCGGGAGCGATGAGCCTCCTGAAGTAACTCCTCTAGGACCGGATGTAACTCAGGCACACATAATCTCCCTCGGAAGTAAAGAATACCTTCGTCATCTCTGGTGAACTTAGTCTGTTGTCCTGAATCTATCTGGCTACCCAGGAACAGCAGGTGCTGATCACTGGCCTGTGCCTCTAGAATTCTCATCCGGATCGACGACTGAGCAACCATAGTCGCAAGAATACCCTGCTCAGTTTGTCTCTGCTCCTCTAAACCCAACTCTAAAAACCCCTGAACCAGCTCGGTGACTAATACCCGGAGGCAGGCCAAAGTCCCTCTGGACTTCCTGCTCAATGCATCAGCCACAACATTAGCTTTCCCTGGGTGGTAGCTAATGGTGCAATCGTAGTCCTTCAGGAACTTCATCCATCTCCTCTGTCGGAGATTGAGTTCCTTCTGCGTAAACAGGTACTTGAGACTCTTATGATCACTGAAGATCTCAAAGGTAATACCGTACAAGTGGTGCCTCCAAATCCTCAAAGCAAAGATAATGGCGGCCAACTCCAAATCATGTACCAGATAGTTCTTCTCATGCTCCTTCAGCTGTCGAGAAGCATAAGATACTACCCATCCATGTTGCATCAGAACTGCCCTAGCCCCTGATGAGATGCGTCGGTGTACAGCACAAATCTGTCCTCTCCCGATGGTAGTACAAGAACAGGGGCTGACACTAGTCTCTGCTTTAGCTCCTGAAAGTTGGTCTCGCAAGCCTCGGTCCAAATGAACTTCACGCCCTTCCTGGTGAGGCGTGTCAGTGGCATAGCAATAGTGGAAAATTGATGGACCCGAAATACTAGATTAAATTGTCACGAAATGTGGGTCCAATCAGAATTTAAAATTTATAAATGAAAGCTGGAAACCCTTTTTGCAATCAAAATATGAAATCGTAGTAAAGGGGCCACAGGTCGTATTTTTCCTGGGGACTAGTTGACGTTGTGTGATTCGTGCTTGTATTTATGTGTCGTTTGTGAATTTGGGTTTCGAATGTGATTGGGTTTCAATTATAAATGAAAACTGAATGAGAGACAAGAAAACTTAACTTAATGAACTAAACAAGGAAAATGCACTTTATAAGCCAATTAATCTACTAATGCAAACTTGCACCATTCGGAATTCAAACTTACACGCGAATGCAAGAGTACACATGCAAAAAGTTTTAAACTCAAGAAGTTATCACTCAAGCCGAAAATTAGCTTGATGCAAGGTGAAAGGTTGGAGCAAAATTGATACACAAGTGCAAGAGACTATGTGCCAAATTGAAACTAAGTGCAGGGAATGTGTGGCTGATTAATTCAGCTTGGAAGGCTGATCAAGGTAAACATTTGCATAAAGGGATGCAGAAATTCGACCTTGAAGACTGATTAAGGCAGGTACAAGTTAAATGCAGAAATTCCCAAGATGAACTGAGCTCATGTGCCTAAACCAATGCTTGGAAAGAATTTTCAGCTAACTTGACATAAACACAACTGCAGAAACTGCAGTAAACTGCAGAAATAATCCATTGATATGCATGAATTGGCAGTTAGACTCTATTTGGATGCAAGATCAAACAACACTGATTTCAATTGCAATGGAAGTCAAACGCAAAGCTTCCTTAATGCAAACTTCAGCAATGCAGCATTGGAAATTCAGCAATCAGTGATACAAAGAATCTGGAACTGAAAACAGGAACAAATGACTGCTGAGCAAAAATCTGGAGCTCAATTTGATACGCAGCAGTGAGCCTTTGAATCATTCACTTCACAGCTGATACAAAGTTAAGGAATGGCAATCATTCACTTTGAATCGATCCTTGATACAGGAAATGGAATTATGCTGATGAAGAACAAGGGAATATAAAGCAAACAATAGGATGCAAGCAAGCTAATGAATGCAGAATTAAGAGTTCAGTTATCAATTTATCTGCCAAAATAGATTGACTGCAGAAATGAAGAGCAGGAAATCAGAGTGCGGAAATTCAGAAATCTGATGCAGAGTTGATGCGTAGGAAAAACAAGAATTAAATACAAGGTAAACTAAACAATTGAAATGAATGCTCAAACCAAGAAGAACTAATGCAACTGACTCAAACTCAGAACACAAAACTGAAAACTACAGATCCCACTTGATACGCAAGCTGGAGCTGCTGAGTTGGGCAGATTTCAGACATGAATAAATTTCAGAATTGAAATTACCTATGAACCGAACTTGGATCAGCTAAATTCACACCCTAAATGTGATTTTTAATTGCAGGACATGAACTAAACACTAAGCAAACTGAAAACAAGCTACAAAAATCAGAAAGGAAATGGCACGCAGAAACAGTTTGGCACGCAACAGATTTAGGAAATACGCAAGCAACAATCAGAGAAATAAACTGAAATTAAGTGAAACATTAACTAAACTAGCTAGCTAACTACTTACTTGAAGATTTAAAGCTAAATTACAGCTGGAACAATGCATTAAACCAAGTTAATGAATCTGAAACAAAATGCAGAAACAGAACAAGTGCAGAAATCAAATTACAGCTACAAAACATGAAATTAACTAAGCAAACTAAACTCAATCACTCCCTTAGCTCAAATGCTCCTTGTTCGTCACGCAAGGGTAAGCCTCGAACCCGCAAGCTCAGCAAATCAGTGGAAAATCTGTCTCTGCGATCAAATCCATTCGAACCATGCTCAAACTGAAAATAGCAATCGATTTCATTCAACCTCACTGTGGTGGATTGCGACGATGATTTGGGAACGCTCCGAGCCTTTCAGGGAACCCCTCCAGCTAGCTCGGATGCAATGAAGATGGTGCACAACTGAAATTGATGAAATCAATTGACAGAGCTTCTGAAACCTCACGAAACTCTATCTTGGACGAGATTCAAGCTGGAAACATCTCAGTGAGCTCTCCCCACTGACCTAACACTTGTTCTAATGAAGGATCGAGTGGCCGCGCCTCTTGAATTGAAGAAATCAGCTAGAAAATGAAGAAGAAACGAAACAACCTACTGTAGCGGCGGAGACGCGATGAAGGGGAAGCTGCGGCGATTTTTCCTTAAGTAATTAAGCACGGACGGTCCAGATTGATCCACATCAATCCAACGGCTGATCTTGCTCTGATTTGAGCCAAACTTTGAGGATGTTGATTAGGGGTCAGGATCTACCTTGTGGTAGCTCGGATCCTCCAGATTTGGAATGGATGGTCCAGATCAACTTAGTCTTTGAATCGACGATCTAGAGCCCTCCAAGCTTGATCCAACGGTTGATTGAGCTCTGATTGGGATGAAACCTTCAGATCTTGATCAGGGTGCTTGATCAACCCTAGCCCTAGCTCGGATTGCTTCAGATGATCCCGGATGGCTTCGATCTAGCCGCTCTTGAATCGGACGGCCCGGATTAATCGTAGGCTTGATAATTCGATCCGGTTCACTTCCGACTCAAATTTGACCCAATGTGCCCTAGGTCCAGAATCCTTTCATGCATACAAAAATATATCAGAAAATTAGTGGCCAAATAATCCAAAAATGTGCAAATTTGCAATTAAGTCCAAAATAAGAGGAAATCCTAAAACCTAGGACAATTTCACAATTAATCATTAAAAACATAGGTCAAACAGGGATTTTAGCAACTCAAATGATCAATAAAATGGAATCTATCAAAAAACCCTCTACAAATCGTCGATAGTATCCGGCTAAGCCCAAGAAGCTGCGAACCTCATGAGCTGACTTCGGCTGCTCCCAACTAGTAATAGCCTCGATCTTCTGGGGATCTACTGAGATGCCGCTGCTAGATACCACGTGTCCTAGAAAACCGACTGATGATAACCAAAAGGCACATTTGCTAAACTTCGGATATAGGTGCTCCTGTCTGAGAGTCTGTAATACGATGCGAAGATGTTGTGCATGTTCCTCCTCAGAACGAGAGTAGACTAAGATGTCATCTATGAATACTATGACAAACCGATCCAGATACTCCAGGAATACGCGGTTCATCAAGTTCATAAATACCGCTGGAGCATTGGTAAGCCCAAATGGCATTACCAAAAACTTATAATGTCCATATCTGGTACGAAACGCTGTCTTCTGAACATCTGACTCTTTGACCCACAACTGATAATATCTAGACTGCAGATCAATCCTAGAATACACAAATATGTCTCTGAGCTGATCAAATAAATCCTCAATCTGTGGCAGAGGGTACTTGTTCTTGATAGTCATGGCATTTAACTGTCTGTAGTCGATGCACAACCTCAAAGAACCGTATTTTTTCTTCACGAACAGAACTGGGGAACCCCAAGGTGAGACACTCTGTCTGATGAATCCCCTATCCAATAACTCCTGGAGCTGGACCTTCAGCTCGTCCAACTCCCTCAGTGCCATGTGATATGGAGCTTTTGATGCCGGCGAAGTCCCCGGTATCAGCTCAATAGTGAACTCCACTTGCTTGTTGGCTGGCTCCCCTTTTGGATTGTTCCACTGCTTTCACTTACCCTGATTCTTCCCTTTCCAGCTAGAGTTGTGGCCGTGGGGTTTCTGAGTTCCTGAACTACCTTGGCCTTTACTTTCTATCATGACTGACGTCTGTTGTTGCATGTTGTTCAGGTAGTGCTCGATGATCAGAGCACTGCTAACTAGTTCTTCTGAGGTTTGCGGCCTATGGATGTCGTTGGCAACATTCAATGCTATTTCTGGCCTTAGCATCTTGAGCATTAGCCTGACTCGCTCTCGTTCAGTGGTGACCAGTTCAGGGCATAGGCGAGCCAGTCTGTTGAATCTCTTTACGACTTCCTCTACTGATAGGTTACCTTGACGAAATTTAATGAATTCATCATAATGCCGGTTAGTGACCCGCATATGAAAGAATTCTTCAAAGAACTCTGCTTCGAAGTTGGCCCACGTCATCTGATTTATGTCTCGCTTGGCCTTCACCCTTTCCCACCACATTCTAGCATCTCCTGCTAGGCAGAAGGAGGCGCACTTTACTTTCTCATGTTCTGGCCAGTCCAGAAGCTCCATGGTACTCTCCAAGGTTTTGACCAGGCGTGTGCATCCCACAGTTCACTAGTGCCTGAAAAGTTCTCTGGTGTGAGTTTCTACCACTGAACCAGATATGCTTCTCTTCTAGCTCCTACTGCTGGGGCTTCTAGTGCTATTGGTGGGATTGGTGCGCTAGGTGGAACCTCTGTCACTATTGGGGTTTCCACATTTGGTCATGGCGTAGCAGTAGGTGTGGTCTGCTGATTAGCCCTTAAAATGGCTATCTCTTGCTACTGCTCAGCTATCTATCTCTGGAGCTGAGCCACTATCTCCTCGAGATTAGGTGGAGTAACTGTGTCAGTTGCCTCCTGTTGAGGCTCAGTAGCTGGTGCCCTTCTAGTTGGGCGTCCTCTAGCCATTATCTAAATAACAGAGGACATACATATTTACTATAACTATATTAAAGTGCCATGAGTTATAAACATGCTTCAGTTAAGTAGGAAATGAAAAAGCAAGAAAACATAAGTAATGTGAGCGGTACTCTTATTTGGAAGCTGCAGGTACGATGCTGGATGTTTGTGTGGAGGAAAGATGAAACCTGCTCTGATACCACTCTGTAATGACCAGCCTTCTGGTACTAAGCTTTAAGGCGGATCGTTACTAACTGACTAACTGATTACTGATCATTGTTTTCCAGATGCTAAACCAACTGGGAGAATTTAAAATTTTTTATTTTGCTATGTACTGAACTAACAATTCATAACTCAAGCATGTTGCGGTAAATCATAATCATGTTGGAAGTACTATCCAGCCAAAATAAAACAAAAACTTTAATTTTATTAGCTTGGCCAAGATTTGATCCCCCAACCTCAATGTTGCATAACTCAAGCACTAACCAGCAGCTCTACATCACATTCTATTTTAAATTGGCACCAGTCGACTGATATATTGCCAGTCGACTGGTGCAGCCGACGAAACTTTCTGTGCTATTTTTCTATTGGTCCCAGTCGACTGGTAACTGTCGCAGTCGACTGGCAGCTCTGAAATCTAAAGTTTCAGATTCCAAAAATGTGCCAAGGTCAACCTACTTTGTACCAAAAACACCACAAACTCATATTTGAGCCAACTAACAGGTATACAATGATTCTAGGCCATATTCTTCATGTTTTCATGACATTAAGGCATACTTCAACTACTTCTAAGCATAAATTTAGAAACATAAACTTTGTATCAACTTACTACAAAAACTAAGCATTGTTTCTGCCTAGATGCATCAATAGTAGCGCTATAAGATTAGAAATGATTCTATAGCCTTAGACTATGCATTTTACTACTAGTTAACATGCATTTGAAAAGTATCACTCAACATATCACATGTAAAAGATAGGCATGGCATCACGGCACGATATCAACTCATACTAGCATAATGCTAATAACATAACAAGGGTACTTAAGATGCGGAAAATGTTAAACATGACAAAGAACTAATTCATTTAACATTCTTAATAACATGTCCTCTTAATGCAAGTTCCCAAGGTTCTTTCATTCCAAGTTTTCACCATCACACACTCCACCATCATCCCTGCCGCTTCCGCTACTCCATTTTTTCCTTGCCTTTATCTGCAGTATAAGGAAAAATGAAACTATAAGCATAAAGCTTAGTAAGTACCATCCTACTCACAAAACAATGTATATTTCGAAACTCAAGCTTTTAAAAACACATGTAGGAAAAATATATCATGCTTGTCATTCATTCTTGTTGAAACATATAATCTAAACAAATATCATGGCATACTCATCATACTAAGCACATGAACTAAATCATATTCTTATAACTAAATTCACATACCTTTCATAGAATCTAACTGAACTAAGCATGATCTTAAAACTATTTTCACTTAAAACTATTACTGAACTTTTGAAACTTATACATATAATAAGTGAAAATACTAATCATGCTGCTGTGGGCCCAGCAATGTGCTGCTAATGCGCGCATCCCTAAATAGATCCGAGGTAGCTAATCCCGAACCCATTAGGGTACTACTACTAGGCAAACTAGGAGCCTAGGGACAACTAGGAGCCCACCCATGGACGAACTAGAGTCCAAGCACATGCCATAAAAAGTAAAATACTTTCATAAATATTCTTTTCTTTAACCTTGCATCTACTAGGCGATCTAGAGCCTAGGGACGATCTAGGAGTCCACCCAATGGACGAACTAGGGTCCATAAATATAAAGCAAGGGTAGCTAACTTCATAACATGCTAAAACTCATATTATAGCTTCTTAACATTTTCTCGAGCACCTTGCGTGCCTAAAAACTCCCCTTTTTCATTTAAGAACACTTCCTAGGCACTCGAATGTGCGACTAAACCCCAAACTAAAGGGGGAAGCACGTCCAACCCATCTAGTGGTGCCCTTAAAATAGGTAGAGGAAGTTAATATGCACATATGGGCAAAAACTTGCAATTAGATAAACTAGGACAATCAATCATACGAACGAAGCTACTTATACCGCAGGTGAGGGGTACTTACATCCTACGCTTGTTCTTACAACTCTAGGACATTGGGTTTAGGGAGAGGGAAGGTCCTTGGAGTCTCGGAGAGGTTCCAACGAAGAACAGGATCCCCTAGCGTGCCCTCCTTCTTGAATCCACCTACCACAAGCCTTGGACTCCTCCTTGCTTTACCGTGAGTGAGGGAGGAAGAAAAATCGCCCAAGAGAGGGAGAGGGTCGGCGGTGAGAAGGTGAGGAAAAGAATGAATTAAAAACCCCCTTAAGTTCCCTTTATATTTATGGGAAAAATTTAACTAACTTCACCTTATATATCATTCCCTCTAATTTATGCCATTCAAAATAAACTCATCCCACTTGGTAAGCCTTTTCTCTTCTCATATTAAAGGTCTAGGGTTCAAACCTCACTTAAGCGTTTTTTACCGCGTATTCTATTTTTATTCATTTTGCCTTATTTGTCCATGAAAAATTCTATAAAAATATCCATAAATTCGGAATAAATTCTAGGATATTTCTAAAATTAGATCTGAGAATTTTCAGGCGTTATAATCCCCCATACCTTATAAAAAGTTTGTCCTCAAACTTAAAACAACTCTGGGTATTTCTACCTCATGCTGTCCTTTGGTTCCCATGTTGCCTCTTCTACTCTGTGATTTTGCCATATAACTTTCACTAATGGTACCTCCTTGTTCCGCAATTTCTAAACCGCTCGGTCTATTATCTGAATAGGCCGACTATCATAACTGAGATCTTCGCGGACTTGTACAGTCTGTGGCTCTATCACCTGGGTGGCATCTGGGATATGCTTCTTCAGCATGGAGACATGAAATACATTGTGGATAGCTGACATCTCCTGAGGTAGCTCTAGCTCATAAGCTACTTTGCCAACTCTTCTAGTGATGGGGTATGGTCCTACATATCTGGGACTTAGCTTGTCCTTCTTTCCAAAACGCATTACTCCCTTCATGGGAGCCACTCTGAGGAATACTGAATCCCCAACTTCAAACTAATGGTCTGCGCCGTGTATCAGCATAGCTCTTCTGGCGGCTCTGAGCTGTTTCTATTCTCTGGCGGATCTGCTGTATGGCTACTGTGGTATCATCTATAAGATCTGTCTGTAGGCCTAACTCTTGCCTCTCACCACCCTCGTACCAGCAGATAGGAGATCTACACCTCCGCCCATATAAAGCCTCATAGGGTGTCATGCCGATAGTGGCCTGATAACTATTGTTGTAGGCGAATTCCGGTAAGCACAGGTTGTTGGGACCGGGTGCATGCCGACGCGGACACGTATTGTAATTGTTACATAATTACATGCAGCGGAAACAAAAGCATGAATAATTTCCTAAATTATTCTAACACATATCCTAAGCATGCAATGTGTTACCATAATCGTAATATAAAATTTTTGCAGAAAAGGAGATTACTCTACAAATTACCTTGCATAACTTGGAAGAAGGGACGAGATCCAACCAATAGCGTCCCTTGAAAGCTCCGCCTCTATTCGTATCCACGCCGAATATCGTCGGGATGACTTCGCTAAGCCACGAGTTTCGTGTTCACGAGAACTACTAGATTCTCCGTGAACACGACGAAAATTGAGAGAGCAATCAAATCGAAAGACTCACCACCAAGGTTGGCCGAAGAGGAAGATTGTTGCAAGGAAGAACTTCGTCGCCTTGATGCTTCTCCTTGTGCTCACGACAAGAAGAAAAAAGGAAGGCCTATGGCCGGCCAAGAGAGAGGGAGAGAAGAAGAGGAGAGAGCCCAAGCAATTCTTGGATGGATCATCTTCCATGGCACCCCTTGGGTCCTTTATATAGGGAGAGGTTTCTTAATTCCCAAGCAAACCTCTCCTTGATTATGGAATAATTTCTCAATCAATCCATAATCAAGGCTCTCATGATCAAGCTTCTTCTTCTTGATTATGGAATAATTTCTCAATCAATCCATAATCAAGGCTCTCTTTCTTTTGGCATGATTATATAAAATTTATAAAACAAACCAACGATTGGTTCATTATATAAATTTTATTAAACAAACCAACTCATGGTTCATTATATAAAAATTTATATAAAATTTATATAACCTTTTATAAAATAAACCAACATTTGGTCTATTTTATAAAACAAACCAAAATAGCCTTTTCCTCTTATGGTGGTGGTCGGCCATGACAAGAAGAGAGGAGGCCCACTTCCTTGGTCGGCCCATCTAACCCCAATTGGATCAAACCCCTTAATGAATTAAACTTATTTAATTCACCCATTAAGTCTTTAAAAGACTTAGCCATTCTATGATTCTGATGCATCTGAAATAAATTCAGTTTTGACTATTGTTTGGATTTACCAAAAATAGTCTATCACGATTGGAGAATCCAATTCTCAACTCATTTTAAATCCTTCGAATTACTCGTTATGCGTGTGACCAAATAGGCTTTCAATTTATGTTGGCCGTCCATAATTAACTAATTAATTATAGAACGATCATTAGTGGCACCTAGTAGTACATCATGATCCTCAATTAATTGAAAGATCAACGGTTGGCCTCATAAATGATTCTGAAACCCTTCAGCAGCTATAATGAATCATGTCTCATTCCCTTCACCATCTTATACCCACTTGGTTCAGGACATGGTCTATGTGTGTCAGTCCCCATTAGGCTGACTACGTCACACCTAGCCCAAGTAACGTTTCCTCGTCCTATGGATTGTAATTACTCTCATGTATTTAAGAGATTCATACTCTGAACATGTCATGCTCTGGCCAAAGGGTTTGAGTAACAATCCGACGATAGGCCTCGGGTATACATCTCCTAGCAAGGAGTGGTGAATCCTTTGTAGGCTGTTCAAACATCTTCAGGCACTTTGGCTTATACCCAATCATCCTGGGTCTACACCTCCTTGGAGATGCTTGCTTAAGATGTCAAAGTATAAGTCTCCATGACCAAGATGACTTGAACACCGCAAGTCAAAGGAACATCGCACTTAAGCTGCAGTAAGAACTTCACTGACATATATATATGTAGACTACCATATGAAGTTTTACAGCCAGTCACTCCAATGAACTAGTTCCCTTAACTAGCATTTATATTTATCTTCGGACATCTCAATGTCACCAGCTAGTGAGAATCAACTGATTAGAGAATAACCCATGCAAGTCTCAACAGAATTGATAGTGTCCGTATTTATCAATTCATCGACTACGGACAATTTCAATACTTCACAATTGCACATGTAGAGATAATCACAAGTTGTGAATTCATCACAAGTTCTCTCATGCTGTGAATTGTATTGCGGACATTCAGTAAATGAGCTTAAGATTTTAATCAAATAATCATGTATACTCAAATAGTGAATATTCTTTTATTAAAATAAATGATTACAATCATAAGGCGATTGCCTTAGGACACTTCTCTCATATCACTAACAAACTCTCACTTGGCCTAATGTCAATCGCTACGGTACCCAATACCACAGGCTCTAACATGACCCTCAAACTTACTTTGAGGCAAGGCCTTAGTTAAAGGATCCGCTAAATTCCTTTCAGTGGGAATTTTCTCAATTTGTATATCATTCCTACTTATAATCTCTCTGATCAGATGATAGCGGCGAAGCACATGTTTGGATCGCTGATGAGACCTTGGTTCCTTTGCTTGTGCAATAGCTCCATTGTTGTCGCAGTAAACCGGTATTGCTTCATCAATGGTTGGAACCACACCAAGTTCTGAGACAAACTTCTTGATCCAGACTGCTTCCTTTGCTGCTTCCAAAGCTGCAATATATTCTGCTTCCGTGGTAGAATCCGCTACGATGTATTGCTTGGAAATTTTCCAGCTTACTGCACCTCCATTCAAAATAAATACGTATCCGGACTGAGATTTGGAGTCATCCTTATCTGTCTGGAAACTGGCATCTGTATATCCACGTATTATCATATCACCTTCTCCGTATATTAGGAACACATATTTAGTTCTTCTTAAGTACTTAAGGATTGTCTTGACAGCCGCCCAATGATCCATTCCTGGATCAGACTGGTATCTTCTTGTGACGCTCAGAGCATATGATACATCGGGCCTAGTACATAGCATAGCATACATGATAGATCCTATCGCGGATGCATAAGGAATCTTATTCATGCAAATCCTCTCGTCATCTGTGCGCGGACACATAGACTCTGAAAGGTTGATCCCATGCCTGATAGGAAGGTAACCTTTCTTGGATTCCGACATGCTAAACCTTTCTAGCACTCGGTCTATATATGTAGACTACGAAAGACCAAGCAACCGTTTTAATCTATCTCTATAGATTCTAATCCCAAGGATATAGGTTGCTTCTCCCAGGTCTTTCATGGAGAAAGTTTTGGACAACCAAATTTTAACTGACTGTAAGACTGATATATCGTTTCCTATAAGTAAAATGTCATCGACATATAACACTAGAAATACGACTGCACTCCCACTAACCTCCTCGTATACACAAGGTTCGTCAGGATTTTGTGAGAAATCAAACTCTTTGATTGTCTCATCAAAACGGATGTTCCAGCTCCTGGATGCTTGCTTTAGTCCATATATGGATCGTCGAAGCTTGCATACTTTGGTTTTATTAACCGATGTAAAACCTTCAGGTTGTATCATGTATACATCCTCAAGCAGGTTTCCATTAAGGAAAGCTATTTTCACATCCATTTGTCATATTTCATAATCATAATGAGCTGCTATGGCCAGGAGCATCCGAATGGATTTGAGCATAGCAACTGGCGAATAGGTTTTGTCATAATCAATTCTTTGTTTCTGACGATATCCGTTTGCCACTAATCTAGCCTTAAAGGTAACAACATTACCTTCCATGTCAGTTTTCTTCTTGAAAACCCACTTGCACCCTATGGGCTTAATCCCTTCAGGTGGGTTAACCAAGTCCCATACTTGATTTTCGTACATGGAATCCATTTCCGACTTCATGGCTTCAAGCCATTTATCCCTTTCTGAATTTATCAGAACTTCTTCATAACTGATAGGTTCATCATTGTTAACGAGTAACACGTCGTTCGATTCACTTATGAGAAATCCGTATCTCTCTGGAATATTGTGTATCCTATCAGTCCTACGAAGAAGTGTTGTTTTAGGTTCAACTGATAGCTCATCATTATGAGTTATTGGTTGTGGGTCTAGACTAGGTGTCTCTGTAATGTCTATTGGAGTTTCTTGAACTTCTTCAAGTTCAATGCTACTCCCACTATTTTCTTGTAAAAGAAATTCTTTTTCCAAAAATACAGCATGCCTTGAAACAAACACCTTTTGTTCCAAGGGATGATAGAATTGGTAATCCTTCGTTTCCTTAGGGTATCCAATAAATAGACATTTATCAGACTTAGCATCAAATTTGTCTGATACAGCCCACTTTACATAAGCAGGACAACCACATATTTTAAGGTGAGTTAAATGAGGTTTTTTACTATTCCACGTCTCATATGGAGTAGTAGAGACTACCTTGGTCGGGACTCTGTTTAGTAAGTAAACAGTTGCCTTAAGCGCATAGCCCCAAAAGGATTTTGGAAGAGTTGCATGATTCATCATAGATCTAACCATGTCCATCAAGGTTCGGTTACGCCTCTCAGATACACCATTATGCTGTGGTGTATATGGCGGAGTCCATTGAGACAATATCCCATTGTCCCTAAGATAATCTTGAAACTCTTGACTCAAGTATTCACCACCCTGATCGGATCGAAGTATCTTAATACTTTTGCCAAGCTGTTTCTCTACTTCACTTCTGAACTCTTTGAATTTCTCAAAAGCTTCAGATTTGTGTTTCATTAAGAACACATACCCGAATCGTGATTGATCATCGATAAAGGTAATGAAGTAGCTATAACCTCCTTGTGCAAGAGTTGACATTGGTCCACATACATCAGTATGTATTAGACCAAGCAATTCTCCCACTGGTTTACCTTTTCCGGAAAAGGGTAATTTGGTTATCTTGCCTTTTAAGCATGATTCGCATGTATCAAATGAACCGGGTTCAAATGATTCCAGAATTCCACATCGGTGTAATTTGGTCATGCATTTCTTACTTACATGGCCAAGATGACAATGCCACGTATAGGAGTCTATTTGATTATCTATTCGAGCACGTTTGTTGCTAACTTCGATATTGAAAATGTCACCGGATAAATCTAACGTGTAGATATCATTAGATAAAGTTCCGGTCCCATAAAGAACATCATTTAAGGAACACCATAAAAAACACCATAAAGAACACCATTTGTAGGGTTTTTCGGGCCACGAAAACCGCTTTTTCGCGTCGCGGAAACCCCGAAAGCCCCAATAGCAAGGATCCGAGCGAAGAAAGCCATTTCAAAAAATTACGAGTGCTCGTTTACATGCTTCAAAACCCGATCTACTCCTAGATCTAAAGAGGGATAAACATTTTACCTTTGATGCGTGCCCCGTTTAATCCCGTTCGCTCCTTTTGGATGTCGAATCTCTAGGACGTCAAGTGCCGTCCCTCTAGAAGTATCCACGCGAACAAAAGTAGATGGAGGAAATCCTTTAGGTGTGCTAGCACCTTGTAGGATTCGGCCAAGAGGAGAAGAAGAAGAAGAACTCCAACAATTGGAGAGGAAGAAGAGAAGACACACTTAGAGGAAAAATGAAACAAAACCAACTTTTGTTCTCCCATGGTGGCCGGCCACTTAATGGCCATTAATGGCCATTAAGTGGCCGGCCATAATGGCCACTAATAGCCATTAGGTGGCCTTCCATAACCCCCTTTCAATTTGAATTCAAATTCAAATGGGGAGGGAAACCAAGCCAAGTCATCACTTGGTCAAGTCAAGGTGAGGTGGCCTTTTGGTCAAGTCAAACTTACCTTTTATGGAATTTCCATATTTAGTCAAGTCAAACTTGACTCCTTTTTCTTCTCCCATGTCAAGTCTAACTTGAAGTGGAACCAAGTCAAGTCAAACTTGATTTGGATTTGGGTCAAGTCAAACTTGCCTTTTATGGACTTTCCATATTTAGTCAAGTCAAACTTGACTCCATTTCTTCTCCCATGTCAAGTCTAACTTGAAGTGGAACCAAGTCAAGTCAAACTTGATTTGGATTTGGGTCAAGTCAAACTTGCCTTTTATGGACTTTCCATATTTAGTCAAGTCAAACTTGACTTCAATTTTTCTCCATCTATTTGTTCTTTGCGTGTGACCCTATAGGTTCTTGTAACGTTGGCAATGCTTCTAACCTCTTAGAAACATAAGCAATGAGCGGTATCTAGCAACACATCATTGCTACCCAAGTTACAAGAATGTTGAGATTCAACATCACCAATGTGACTACTAATTATGACTTTCATAATATGTGACAATGTCCTTCTATCGTCGATATCTAGATTGATCTTATATGAAGCATAGACCATGTCATCCTCCAATCAATCTATGTGTCTTGAACTCCAAGTAGACTCACTATAATCAAATAAGCTCAATATCTCATATTGCCTTATTTGGGCATGGCCATGCACTTAGTGGTCTCACTCTATCAAGACTATGATATCTCTCCCGTCATATAGGAGGGATAGATCCCATCTACATCACTCACATCCCTCCGCATAATTTGTTACATACCCAGTAATCGCCTTTATAGTCCACCCAGTTACGGGTGACGTTTGACGAAACCAAAGTACATAACTCCTTATGTAGGGAACTATGGTGACTTCAGGTCTAAGGACTAATAGTCATACTAATAGTCACATGAGAAAGTATATGACACTCATATAACGATCCATGATACTTTCTCATGGCGGGCCATTCAGTATACATTCTCTAATGTATACCCATGTGTCAACTTGATATCTCATATCCATGACTTTTGAGATCTAGTCATCATGTTGACCTACATGCTAGTCTCTATGCATTAACATTGTCCTTGAATGTTAATACTTGACTAGGAATAATTAAGAGTAGTGTTCTCTATATCATCTCACTATCGATTCAACTAATCGATTGATATAGATAAGAACCTTCTACTCAAGGACGTTATTATACTAAGTTATTTGGCACCAATACACATAAGTACAATAACCATAAGAAATGCCTTTATATATAAGAAATATATATACAAGAATATGATACAATGAGTCCAAAAAGTAATCATCATATGATTGGCTCTAGGGCTCTCACTAACACCATTTACTAAAAGTTAAATGATAACCCTTTTCATTCAAGCCTGAAATAGATACAATGTTTTTTAGTAACGAAGGAACAAAATAACAATTATCCAATTCTAAGACAAGTCCAGTCGGGAGCTTTAGCAAATATGTTCCGATGGCAACAGTAGCAATCTTTGCTCCATTTCCAACTCGCAAATTCGCTTCTCCCTTGACGAGTCTTCTTCTATTCCTTAGCCCGTGTATGTCATTACATATATGTGAGCTACACCCTGTATCAAGTACCCAGGTGGATGAGGAAATAGAGTGACATTCAATAACGAAGATACCTGAAGAGGATGGGGCATCGGATGCCTTCTTCTTCAAGGACTCAAGATAAACCTTGCAGTTTCTTCGCCAGTGACCCTTCATACCGCAGTGATGGCAAGTGCCTTTTAGTGACTTTTCAGTCTTTTTGGCCTTTTTCTTCTTTCCCTTATTCTGT
Source organism: Boesenbergia rotunda (assembly GCA_024364735.1). Lineage (NCBI taxonomy): Eukaryota > Viridiplantae > Streptophyta > Magnoliopsida > Zingiberales > Zingiberaceae > Boesenbergia > Boesenbergia rotunda. Next base: position 209,636 of record JAGFNQ010010112.1, read on the forward strand.
TCTTTGGGCTTCCTCTTAGATCCTTTCTTTGAGGAACCAACTAACAGTACCGTCTTCTGATCCTGCTTTACAGAAGGCTCTACAATCTTCAGCAGGTTTAGCAACTCAGGAATGGTAGTCTCCAGCTTATTCATCCGATAGTTCATCACAAATTGTGAGTAACTCTTGGGCAAACAATGAAGAATTAAGTCAACACTTAGTTCGTGATCCATTGCAAATCCGAGTGTGCCTAGTCGCTCAATGTACCCCAACATCTTCAACACAAACTGTGAGACAGAAGTTCCTTCCTGCATCTTAGAGGTGAAGAGGAGTCTGGAGACCTCGAACCTTTCAGATCTCGCCTGCTCGTCAAACAGCTCATGAAGATGGAAGATGATGGTATGAGCATCCATATGCTCATGCTGCTTTTGCAGCTCAGGTACCATAGCGGCCAGCATGATACAACTCGCAAGTTCAGAATTGGCCACATGTTTCTGATAGGCCACTAACTGGTCTGGAATTGCATCTTCTGGAGGATGGTTGGGAAGTTGTTCTTCAAGGACATAAGCATGCTTTTCTGCCTTGAGGACTATCCTCAGATTTCGAAGTCAGTCCATGAAGTTTGGCCCAGTCAGCTTATTGGTGTCCAAAATGGAACGCAAATTCAGAGAAGACATGATCAAGTGATTATCCTAGAAATACAAATTGAGCTTATGTGAGAAGAATGATAAAGAATGCATCAATATACATTAATTAAATCCTATTTATTTTTCGAATTGAATAACCCTTTTTATCAATTCGGGAGATCGTAGGAACATCTCCACATAGGTTGATATCCAACCATAGATAAGAACAACCATTGCTAGAGTCCATCAAGTTATTCTTAGCTATGAAGATAGGTAATTATACCGAATACATATTATACATATGTAACTATCACATTATGCTATCAACTAATTGAATGTTTGAATAAATCATTGGGTTGTTAACTCATTACAAGTATGCAACAATATACATAGCACCCAACTGCACCTCTCTTTACATCGACCTTGGCTGTGGCACAACAAATCGATGCTCCAAGCTTAAGGCTGACCCATTAATCAAGAAATAGTTTTAATATGGTTGG